>JAODAL010001317.1:162500-237548 GCA_025379985.1 Phyllomedusa bahiana | reverse complement strand
AGTCACTTATCTGTAAATATAGATGTACAGTCTGGGTGGCAGTTTCAACCATGTTTTCATGTAAAAAACCACCCCCTATCATTAAACATGGCGGATCGGCATTGTAAATCTTGGCAGCTTGTCTGTCCCGTATTTGTTTCACCGCATACACCTCAAAAAGTATTTTTTAAGCTCTTCACGAGCAGGGCCCTCAACGACCTTGTGTCTAATTTGTAAGTTACTTTTTAATGTGTAATGACTGTATGGATTACCCTTGAATTTGTAAAGTGCTGCGGAATATGTTGGCGCTATAGAAATAAAGATTATTATTATTATTATTATTATTAATGTTCATCTGTTAAAGCTTCTGAAATACCTTTTATTCTATCAGTGGTTAAAATTCCATTGTGGCTCAGGATGAGCAGTTTACAGCCATGTCATTATTATAATATATGTTCTATTGTGCATTATGTCAGCCGGCCCACGCAGTTGAAGTCATGAGGAAATAGCAGTGTTCTTAAAAATAGGCAGTCAATAATTACATAATTTGTGAGGCCAAAAAAAGACAGACGTCCATCCAGTTCAGCCTATTGTAATGCGCTGATCCAGAGGAAGGCAAAAAAAAAAACATGAGGTAGAAGACCGTTTTCCTCATTTAAAGGGAAAAATTCCTTCCATCAGAATAAATTCCTGGATCAACAACCCTTCTCCAGAATCTTACTGCGACATGTATGAACGGGCCTGCGCCATGTAATTCTGGTGTACTACGGAGCCAAAAGAAGGAATCTAGAACAGACGAACTCAAATCTATGGCTCCGCGATATAGTTGCCTTTGTAATGCGCCTAAGACACTTTATTAATGCGCCAAAGATTATGGGGTGCAGGGCCACAATTAGCATCCCATTCATAGAAGTAGACACTTTTATGATTCATTGAACTCGCCAAACTTTAGAGCTCAGAGACAGGTTAGAAACAGCCAGACCAAGTTTAAGGTGCTCTGCCTGAGCCAGGCGTGTTAGCCTTTAGTCAATATAACTTGATGTATGATTGCATTCTAGATATCCATCACCACGACATGTTCCTCTGGCAGAGAGTTCCACAGTCTCATTGCTCTTACAGTAAAGAATCTCTTTCTATGTCTATGTAGAAAACTTCTTTCCTCTAGACCACGTATGTCAAACTTAGGCACAAGGGCCAAATCTGGCCTATAGTGTAATGGTATTCGGCCCATGAGTAACTACCAGAAAATGTATAGAGAAGGGGAAGAAGCCAGGAGCTGCCATTACTCTGCTCTCACTCAGCCCTTTCCCCCCGCATAGAGCATAGAAGGGACCACGTTGAAGGAGAAACAACTCGGACAGTGGAATGAAAAGGAAAATATTTAATCAATTATAGACAATTTTAATAAATATCATGTTTGGCCTGCGACTTTGTCCAAGTTCTTAATATTGGCCACCGTGTACTTGAGTTTGACACCCCTTGCTCTCGGAGTTGTAAAGGTCCGTCCTTATTCTGGATACAGTCCTGGGTATAAATAGGGCATGAAAGAGAACTCTGTATTGACCATTGTTATATTTATACATATTTATTATGTCACCCAAAGCTGTCTTTTCTCTAATCTAACCCTAACTCTGCTAATCTTTCTGGGTATTGTAGCTAAGCCATTCCCTTTATTACTTTCGTTTCCCACCTTTGTAGAGCTTGAACAGATTCAATGTTTTTTCTGTGCACTGGTGTCCAAAATTGTACACAATTTTCTATGCGTGGTCTGACTCGGGATTTGTATAATGGAAGAATGATGTTCTTATTGTGTGCATCTCTGCCCCCTTAATTCACCCCATGATCTTATTTGCCTTGGCAGCTGCTGACTGACACTGGCTGCACCAATTAAGTTTACTGTTCTCCAAGATCCCCAATTCCTTTTCCATGTCATTTTTACCCAGAGTTTTTCCATTTAACGCTATGTCTACACGGCAGTGGACAAAAAATGACCTGGAAACCAAATCCTAAAAATGTTTATAAAACTGAGTTTTTTGGCCGTATGTTTGTTTGCAAGTTTTGCAATTTTTTGCACATTTTTAGTAGAAATACACAGCATTAGATATGCAGTGTATTTCTGCAAAAAAACACACCAAAAAAGTCGGCCGCTTTACATAGACTTCAATAGTAAATTTTCTGCCCTGCCCTGTAGTTTTTTTCAACATGTTTCAAAAAAACGCTCAGCAAATAAAACTAGCAGAAAAAAGACGTTCTGTGTAGACAACAGAATGTTTTTACTATACAAGTCTATTGGACCTCTTTTCAGTCATTTTTTCTGCGTTTTTATAAAATGAAAAAACGTTAAAAAAAACTTATGTTTTTGTGTGCAGTATAGACGTAGTGTAGTTGCCCTCCCCCACTCCCTAGGTTAAATACTCCAAAATCCTGGCCATTTTGTCCTCCAATCCAACTGCACCGTCCCCATTTAGGTGCAGCCTGTCCCTTACATAAAGTCCAGTAACAAGACAGAAGTCAAGCCCAGTGTCTCCAGAAACCCAAATCCCTCTTCCTACACCAATTTTTTTGAGCCACTTATTCACCGTCTCTGATCTCCCGCTGCCGTCTTCTGGTATGAGCCCGTGGAACAGTAAATATTTCTGATCAAAATCAAAACTGGAATTCCTTGCCCATAAGTCTTTGGCCTAAGTCCCTGAAATCATTTTTAAGGACATACCACTTACCTCTAATAGTGTCATTGGTGCTAATGTGGATCATGACAGCTGGATTCTCACCAGACCCACCCAGTAATCTTTGAACCTGATCTCTGATGTGTTGAACTTGGGCCCTACAAAGACAACATACTGTTCCACGATCCTGGTCTTTATGACAAATTGCCCTGTCTATTGCTCTAATAATTGAGTCCCCAACTATCAGCACTTGTCTAGCCTGTCCTGCTCATATTCTCCACCTTCCTGGAAAATAGGAATACAGGCGGCTTCGAACAGGAGCGAGTGATTGGGGACTCAATTATTTCGGTTGGATAGACATTTTCTCATGCCTTTATGTTACCTCTCCAAGCAACAACAGCATTAGATGCATCCAGGCAGTGGTAAAGAGTTAGGGGGGAGAGTGGGAGGGGGGGGATTGGTGGGAATAATTACAGGGAAAAAGATGGGGTGGGGGGGGGGGGGGGGTGTGGCACAAAATAGGCATAATCAGAGGTATTACAGAGTTTAATGTCTTTTGCTGAGTAAACCCTTTAGGAGTTGAGAAATACATTATTTGAACATTATATGAACATCTCAGTGTAAATACTCGTTGTTGATTCTGCTGGATCTCTCTGCAGCATTTGACACTGTTGATTCACCATCTTCTCCTCAGCATGCTCCTTTCAATAGCAATCCAGGACACCACTCTCTCTTGGTTCTCTCCTACCTTGCTCTGACAGCTTCTTCAGTGTCTCATTTGCAGGTTCTACTGTCTTCTCCTCTCTTCCTCTTGTCTTGTTGGGGTCCCTCAGCGGGTCGGTACATGTCCACTTTCTCTTCTCAATCTAATACGCCCCCCATTGGCCCAAACCCCATCATAGATTTGGCTCCATTAGCATCTCTATGCAGATGACACCCAATTATACACCTCTTCCCGAGACCTAACTCCTGCCCCTGCTACTAAAAACACCAGTGACTGTCTGTCCCTGTCTCTGACATCAGTGTCCTCCGTCACTATCTTCCAACTAACCTCACTAAAACTGAAACTTCTTGTTTTACCTCAGATCTACAAACCGAACCCCTCATCTGCTATTTCTCTCTCATGTAAGTTGGGCCCACTATAACTCCTAGGTCAGGCAGGCCCGCTGTCTTGGGGTTATTCTAGACTCTGATCAGTCGTTCATTCTTTTTATATCCAATCCCTTCCCGCTCTTGTCACCGCCACCTCAAGACAACTCCAGAATCCTTCCTTTTCTCACTATCGAACAACTCAAACCCTTCATTGTTGCTCTAATACATTCTCTGTCTTGATTAGCTGTACTTCCCCTGCTATATCGGTCCTCCCACTCTGCAAACTCATCCCCCTCCAATCTGGTCCTGAATGCAGCAGCCAGGCTTGTCTTTCTCTCCAGCCGCGATAACTAGTGCCACTACCCTGTGTCACCCGCACTGGTTGCCCCATGCAGTACAGATACAGCATAAACTAATTACATTCATCCATAACAGCTCTCCACAGCGCTGCACCTCCCTACGAACTCCTCCCTCATCTCTTGTCAACACCCTAACCCACGTTTTCTCCCTCAGACTGCCGGACATCAAACAACAGAACCACAATCATCCGAACCTCCCATGCCCATCTTCAAGAGTTTTTTGCACGTGCTGCACGCCGTTCTCTGGAACATGCTACCATACCATCAGGCACAATCTAGCCTTCGCAGTTTTAAATAGTGTCCTGAAAAATACATCTTCGATAGGAGCAGAGCCTACCAAAACCACTAATTGCCTTACCCACACTCTTCTATCGACACACATTTTCTGTCACACCCACACTAGGGCACACACAGGCACTTATCTGTATATAATGTACATTCAGGGTGGGTCAGGTTCACCCAAATTTTTATGTAAACCACCCCATAATTTATGAAACAGGCTTGGACCAATGTAATTTCACACTTTTTTCTTCCCCTTTTTCGTCGCCACAGACACCTCAATATATTGTAAGCTCTTGTGTCTCATCGTAAGTAGCATTCACTGTGTAATGTATGTCTTTTGTTCTGTAATTATACCCACCTACATTGAAAGAGCTGTCGGAAATTGTTGTCGCTATTAAATAAAATTATTAATTATGTATTATTATTACAATCACCTTCTATCCCTGTTTACTGGCTGACAATTAGCATATGCTACATAGTAGATCTGCTAACAATCCCTTTAAAATACATGTCGTGATCTTCCATGTGTAGAAGGTAGTGGCAATTGCAAATTCTATTTCTAAGGGATTGATTTATTTCACTGAGAACAGAAACAATGGGAGGATTATTATTTACATCAATTTACTGAACTAGTAGCAGATAGACCTAGCACTAACATAGGCACATAGCCATTAAAAAATAATCTAAAAAGAAATAAAATTTAGGTGGCAATACATTCTTTCCCGTTTGGACAATTTATTGGCAATGGGCAGGTGGCATGATTACTAGCTAATGGACTATTATGCTGAGGACCCTGGTATGCAAATCCTGTAGGTTATTTGGTTGTTCAGATCAATAGTTGCTCTTTGGCTAATATAGGTATAGAGGCCAAATTGTTAACCTCCCACTTCTGAAAGGATGTGATTATATAATACTATTAGACCACAATGGTTTTTTGTACGTAACAACATCACAAATGCGGTGCTAGGGTTGATGTTGGTAGGCAGTGTGGTGTTGATGGGTTTTTAGTGTGTTTTCAGTCCATCGTTTTGGTAAAAGCACACAATTTGTATGTCACACTTCACTATCTACAAAACCGTAGACTTAACTTGGTATAGATTTAGTTTACTTTTAGAATTTTAAAATGACAAATGCAAAACCAATGAAGCAACGAGCCCACCACAGCAGGGATGGAGAGCCTCACAAATTGTGTTAGTTGAAAATATTGTCTAATACCAGCATTTTTACATTTCTGAAATTCATTCCTGGTAGTTTTAATAAGAGTTCTACCCTTTTACTTGAATTTATCTAGACAAATCTTTATAACATGAAGACTATCATATTAACATAAAATTCATATGCATTCATTTTTTTAACAAATATTCCATAAGTTTACCTCGGAAGTACCTTGCTGAATATGTAACCAAGCTGAAGTGTTGTGACAGGAGGGCTCAATTGTTTAGACTACACCATTTAAGAGAAGCCATGGACAGATTTTTAGGACAGGAAGTATAAACTGTTTGGAATAGCTTTACAAATATTCTCTCATTGTTTACATGGATGGGCAATTTGGTTCTTTTTGAAATACTAATGAGATATATAATTTTAAGTCCCCATTATCTGGACTGGCCAGTGGACAGGAAGAAACAGCTGTCATATGGATCCATGATGTCTGTTGATGTAGTATCTGAAGCAGGATTTTCCCAAAATTTTACTCATCTGTAAGAAAAGTTTTTAGTAAAGATAAAACAACATAGGTGCTAGTTAGATTCATGGAGCATAACTAGTTTTGCACATACCACCGATACATACATTACTAAACATTGGATCTCTATTGACCCTGGGAAGGTGCTGGTTATTGTTCTGTTTACTGAGAGAGTGGCATGTACAAGTTTGCTTTCTCCTTGTAGTTATGCAGGTTTTTATAACTCCTGTGTATGGGGAGACTACATATACTTGTCTTGCTCTGTTTGCTCATTGCAGAATGGATTAGAACTTTCATGTTCTTATAATCAACTATGATTCAATTTCTCAAAATTGCCCGATCACTGTTGATCTACTGGTAAGTTATAAAACCTGATAATTGCCTCCTCCCCCTCTTAAAGTGTGTATTTACCTCTGGGGAATAAACATTGTATTGCAGATTTTACAAGTTAGTGCAATCCACTGAGCAGCAGTTAGGAAAGTAAATGGTATTTTTGACTTGTGGGACCTTTAGCGGCCTGCACCACTTTTTGTGTATGCTCCATGATTTTGAAATTCTATCTTATACAATTCTCTTTCTTTATAACAGTCTCTTCTCTCTGTACACAAAGAACCTATCATAGATGTGATCAGTCTAAGAAAGTTTGACGTTGACTTAGACAGGATAACACACAGGCCACATTAGATAAACTAAGGGTGCACACACCTAAAAGTAAATCCCCTAATTTTGGTAACTTCAAACAGTTTGAATTCATGCTTTCCTGAATGTAAACACTGATGATACATCAGGGATTTCATGTTATGATGATGAAGCTGCCCTCTTCCACTTCACAAGAGTGTTTAATTCTTCAGTCAGGATGCATCCTATCAGTTTCACAGTTAGTCCTCACTACAGCTTCCCCTACCATAGCAAATTGTAGTAGTATATTCTAATTGTTTTTGCTCAATGGTCTATCATTGCAGAAAAGTTGTTATTTTTATTAGGCCTGGTTCACATAAACATCAATGGTTCTGTTCTCAATGGGGTCTGTCAGGCAATTTTAGTGTCTGTTGCAAAATGGGCCTTAGCAGTAGTAAGAAAATTTTATTACTTACCGACAGGACAAGTTGGTGCTGCCACATGCTGCTTCCAACCACCTTATAGGTGACTGCGGAGCCATATGCGGGGATGATCACTTCTACAGGTAGCATTCTTATTATCTGCAATATAGCACCTCATAATTAGAGATGGGCGAATTTCTCAAAAATTCGATTCGGTGACTTTGCAGAATTTTCCGACAAAATTAGTTTCGGTCCGAATTGCTTCGGGACGAATTGCATTAAAAAACAGCTATTTCCAGGCTGCACAGAGCCTGCAGGGTGCTGTAGAACGTTGTGCCTGGCTTAAATATGCAAAGGGAGCTTGGTTTGGTCTTCATACAATGTTGTTTTAGTATGACACGCAGATGACTGCCGCTGCTCTTAGAATCGCTTCACTATAAAATTCCCTGGGCACTTAAGAGGGCAAAACTGACCAAAAAAAACTGAAGCGGGAATGTAGCCTGATAAAGTCATGGCAGCGACAGCTGGAAAAAAACAAGCTGAGGGCTCAGGTGGCAACATCAGTGACAGAGTGTGGAGGTAACGGCGGCAGCCACAGCAGCATGAGGTCAGAGAGTGGCACTATGACATTCCGGAGGTGGCAAAACAGGAGTAGGCCACAGAGTGGCACAATAACATAGTGTAGAGGGCATGGCAGCAGCCACAGCAGCAGCATGTGGTCAGACAGTGGCACAATGACATTCTGGAGGTGGCAAAACAGTAGTAGGCCACAGAGTGGCACAATGACAGAGAGGGGTGACGGCGGCAGCAGCATGAGGTCAGAGAGTGGCACAATGACACAGTGTGGAGGGCACGGCAGCAGCCACAGCAGCAGCATGAGGTCAGGCAGTGGCACAATGACATTCTGGAGGTGGCAAAAACAGGAGTAGGCCACAGGGTAGCACAATGACACAGTGTGGAGGGCATGGCAGCAGCAGCATGAGGTCAGAGAGTGGCACAATGACACAGTGTGGAGGGCACGGCAACAGCCACAGCAGCAGCATGAGGTCAGACAGTGGCACAATGACATTCTGGAGGTGGCAAAACAGTAGTAGGCCACAGAGTGGCACAATGACAGAGTGTGGAGGTCATGGCAGTAGCCACAACAGCAGCATGAGGTCAGACAGTGGCACAATGACAGCGTGTGGAGGGCACGGCAGCAGCCAGAGCAGCAGCATGAGGTCAGGCAGTGGCACAATGACATTCTGGAGGTGGCAAAAACAGGAGTAGGCCACAGAGTGGCACAATGACACAGTGTGGAGGGCTCGGCAGCAGCCACAGCAGCAGCATGAGGTTAGGCAGTGGCACAATGACATTCTGGAGGTGGCAAAACAGTAGTAGGCCACAGAGTGGCACAATGACAGAGAGTGGAGGTCACGGCAGCAGCAGCATGAGGTCTGAGAGTGGCACAATGACACAGTGTGGAGGGCATGGCAGCAGCCACAGCAGCAGCATGAGGTCAGACAGTGGCACAATGACATTCTGGAGGTGGCAAACAGGAGTAGGCCATAGAGTGGCACAATGACACAGTGTAGAGGGCACGGCAGCAGCCACAGCAGCAGCATGAGGTCAGACAGTGGCACAATGACATTCTGGAGGTGGCAAAACAGTAGTAGGCCACAGAGTGGCACAATGACAGAGAGTGGAGGTGACGGCAGCAGCAGCATGAGGTCAGAGAGTGGCACAATGACACAGTGTGGAGGTCACGGCAGCAGCCACAGCAGCAGCATGAGGTCAGGCAGTGGCACAATGACATTCTGGAGGTGGCAAAAACAGGAGTAAGCCACAGAGTGGCACAATGACACAATGTGGAGGACACGGCAGCAGCATGAGGTTAGGCAGTAGCACAATGACATTCTGGAGGTGGAAAAACAGTAGTAGGCCACAGAGTGGCACAATGACAGAGAGTGGAGGTCACGGCAGCAGCAGCATGAGGTCAGAGAGTGGCACAATGACACAGTGTAGAGGGCACGGCAGCAGCCACAGCAGCAGCATGAGGTCAGACAGTGGCACAATGACATTCTGGAAGTGGCAAAACAGGAGTAGGCCACAGGGTGGCACAATGACACAGTGTGGAGGGCACAGCAGCAGCCATAGCAGCAGCATGAGGTCAGACAGTGGCACAATGACATTCCGGAAGTGGCAAAACATGAGTAGGCCATAGAGTGGCACAATGACACAGTGTTGAGGGCACGGCAGCAGCCACACCAGCAGCATGAGGTCAGACAGTGGCACAATAACATTCTGGAGGTGGCAAAACAGTAGTAGGCCACAGAGTGGCAAAATGACAGAGAGTGGAGGTGACGGCAGCAGCAGCATGAGGTCAGAGAGTGGCACAATGACACAGTCTGGAGGGCATGGCAGCAGCCACAGCAGCATCATGAGGTCAGAGAGTGTCACAATGGCAGAGTGTGGAGGGCACGGCAGCAGCCACAGCAGCAGCATGAGGTCAGCCAGTGGCACAATGACATTCTGGAGGTGGCAAAAACAGGAGTAGGCCACAGAGTGGCACAATGACACAGTGTGGAGTGCACGGCAGCAGCAGCATGAGGTCATAGAGTGGCACAATGACAGAACGTGGAGGTGACGGTGGCAATACCAGTCCCTGGTAAAGATGGTTGGTAGCAGATGGAGAAACTGGCAGCAGATGTGTGGCATCAGGCGGGTGGCAGCATCAGAATAGTGGCTGAGGCAGGTAGTTTGAACCCAGACTCATTTCTCACAGTTTGGGTGACGCGTCATGGCTGATATAGTCTGACACCTAAGGCATTGGTGTGTGGAAATCCTAGACGATCCACGCCTGATTCATCTTGACAAAGGTCAGTCGTTCCACATTTCCCGTGGACAAGCGGGTTCTCCTTGGGGTAACAATGGCCTCCGCCGCACTGAACACCCGCTCTGATGCCACACTACTGTCCGGGCAGGAAAGCTTCTCCACTGCAAACTCGGCAAGTTGCGGCCACACATCCAGTCTGGCTGCCCAGTAGTCCAGCAGATCTTCTAATTGGGGTGGCAGAGTGCATTTGGACCGAGAGATGATGGCAAAGAGAAACAGCTCCCTTCTGCAGAGGTGGTGGAGCCTTGACTGGCTGCAATGGTATGCGTGCCACTGGGCGCCGCTGCTGCTGTTGCCGTGGCGGCTGGATGGACCACCACATCTGAGCCACGTTTCTCCCAGGCCACCGGATGGTGACGCTGCATGTGTTGATGCTGGGCCGTGGTGCCAACGTTGGCTCCCTGGCCACGCTTAACTTTCTGCCCATAGATTCTACATATACCCATATTCGGCTCCTCTGGTGTCTTAGCAAAGAACTGCCACACTGCCGAGTATCTGATTTTACCGCCAACGCTCCGCACTGAGTGACTACTACCGCCGCTGCCTCGCTGAGCCCCTGTGCCGCTACTTTCTTGGACCTGCGAAGCGGGTTTTCTACCCCGTGGCCGCTTGGCTCCTGACCTCACACTGCTGCTACCCTGCTGACTCACGGCCACACAACCCGCTTGCTGGCTGTGCCACTGCCTGACGCGAAAACTGACTCCCTCTTCTCCTGACGATGATAAAGCCCTTGCTTCACCCGGCTCCCAAGTGCGGTCGGCTACATCATCATCGATTTGTGTTTCATCGTCACTGCTGTCCTCATCACCGTTGTTGGTATCCAGAGGTTTACCCCTCACAACATGACCTCCCATGCCACTCTCCACATCTATACTTTGCCGCCTACTGCAAGAAGCAGGGGATATTGGCCCCATTTCTTTGCTGCCAAGTAGCTGCTGACTGCCCTCCTCAAATTGTTCATCCTCGCTATATAGTGGCGCTGAGCCCAGACCACATAGTAGATCTCTGGCTGAGAGAACCGGATGGGACAGAGGCGGGTTGAGGCCAGCTGAGGGCCGCTGACCGGCTCCTGGGGCATGCCAACTAAGGTTTGTGTCTGACGTTCCCAGCGACTCTTGGCTGGGGTTGTCAGATGTCATCTGGGAGGAAGTGGATGACCTAGTCAACCAATCAGGAACCATCGGGTTGCTGAACAACACACGGCCGCTAGATGACAGCGGCAGTTGTGGCCTCACCGAGTGACCTTGCTGCGATGTCCCCTTTGCTGTGCTGCGACCTGTGCTGCTCCAGGAATGTTTGTGCCACTGCCACTCGCAGGTGAAAAGCCTGCCACCTCTCTGTCTGACATACTGTTTGTTCTAAAATGTACAGACACTGTTTGATGAAGATATCTGCATATGATAAATACACACCCTGTATTTGACTCCAAATGTAACCAGTAACCAAATGTCCAGTAACAAGCTTGGGTAACCCTTGGATATAAATTGCGCTCCACAAATGGCCAGGAAAAATTTACTTGTATGTGCCATTTAAAAACACTGTGTATTTTACTGAATATAAAAGCACAAACAGGCTTAAAGGGGTTGTCTCGCTACAATGATTGGGTTTTAATTTAAAGATCTTTAAAAAACAAGCAGCTTTGCAATATATGTTCATTACAAATGTTCTACTGATTTTGAGCTAGCCCTGTTAGTATTACTACATCAGCTTCCCCAAATCTCTATAGTAGCCGACCTGTTGATCCTTATCTTACTGGCTGTCAGGTCTGAATGACTCATCACCTTTGAAGACAGGTCGGAGCAGAGAGCCCCTCCCGCACAGAATGCTTCTGTAGTGCAGGGAAGGGGGAGGGAGGACTCTGGCGTCTGTGTCCGAGCAGCCTGGATTAACCCTGTGTGTGCCTGCTTCCTCCTGCTCTCTACACAGATAGATGTGACAGCAGTGACCCTGTCTGTTACTATAATCATGATATGTCTTTGGAACTGTGACTATACTAATACTATACAGATCAGGGGGCATGTGAATACTTTATGTTCTCCTGTATTAGTGAGACATCCTGAGTATAGTAACACTGCCCTTGTTGTTGCTGGAGATGTGGAGACTTGTAAGCTAAGCAGGGGATATAGGAACAGCACACAGCTTCATATTCCTCTCTACACTCCTAGATCAGCCCTCTCCTGCAACAGACCTAGGCAGGCACACACCGGGTGAACTGTGTGATCAAACCCCCTCCCCCCCCCCCCCCCCCTGTATAGAAGTTACGTAGCTGCCTGTGTGCTGATGGGAGGGGGGAGAGGGAGCAGAACAGACAGACCAAGAAGCACGCCCCTCAGTTCAACTTACCAGGGACACTGACAGGCTGAAAGCTCGTAATGAGACAACTCCTTTAATTAACCTTCGGATATGAATTATGCTACAGGCCAAATTGCTTCTTTGGCGGTGAAAAAGAACATTTCTTTTACTAAGTACAACTGCAGAAAAATACTTAGTTAACCCTTGGATGTAAATTGCGAAAAGAAATGTGCTGCCAAAAATTGTAGGGTGTTAAAATGGTGTGTATTTTACGGTCACAACAACAGAATAAACTTGTAATTAACCTTTGGTTGTGAATTATGTTACAGGCAAAATTTCTTTTTTGTCGGTGAAAAAGAACGTTTCTTTTAGTGGCCACAACAATAGAACAACGCTTAATTAACCCCTGGATGTAAATTGCGCAAAAGAATTGAGCAACCAAAAATTACCAGCTTTGTAGCGTGTTAAAATGGCGTGTATTTTACGGTACACAACAACAGAAAAACTTGTAATTAACCTTCGGTTATGAATTATGCTACAGGTAAAATGTCTTTTTTGGCGGTGAAAAAAAACGTTTCTTTTAGTGACCACAACAGCAGAACAACGCTTAATTAAACCCTGGATCTAAATTGTGCAAAAGAAATGAGCAACCAAAAATTACCAGCTTTGTAGCGTGTTAAAATGGCGTGTATTTTACGGTACACAACAACAGAAAAGCTGAGCAGATAGCATTAAAATGTGGATGCAGCTGCATTGGACGCACACTGGACTTCAGTTCCAATACCCCACAAAATCAGAATTAGAACGTAAGAGAAGCAGTCTCTGAGACAAGCTGTGACACCCCCAAAAATCGCTGTATAAAAATGAGTTCTTTAGTAAGAGATATCATAAGCAGCCGTGGCAGCACCTTCCCTACTCAGTACAGTGAGAGCGGTATGAGCTCCCAGCGTCGCGCCCGGACTTATATAGTGCGGTGACGTCACAGAATCCCGCCGGTCTCTGATTGGCTTCATCTCTGCACATGTCATGTAGGCTATGCCCTTCTTCCTCCCAGAGTTCATTGCCCCATGTAACGCCATGTGCTCGCAGCCATTTTATCAATCAAAAGCACACTTCGTTCACCCGAAGTACCCCAAACTTCGACTTCGTTCAGAACCGAAGTTTTCCTGAAATTCTAAACGAATTCCACTTAGTTAGATTCAATTCGCACATCTCTACTCATAATATAAGGGCAAGGGTCCTTACAATTGCACCTTTCATATTAAGCCTGAACATATACTTATGTGTATTCTATCTGTGATACCTACCCTTTTATAAAATTGTGCCCCTTACTTATTGAGTCTCCTGATTGAGTCTTTGTAGGGGCCAAAACATGGTAATATTGGGACCAGTTTATTACCCTTTCTAGGGTGTCAGGGTTTAGTTTTCATAGAGAGAGGTTCCAGTTTGGGGTCGTTCTTCCTGGGATGGGTTCCTGAGGTTAGGTTATATGGTTTTGTAGGTCCTGGTGTTGTAGTGTGTAATAGGATCAGTTGCCCCCTTTACTTTCTTGCATCACTGCACTTATTTGGCACAAGGATACCAATATTACTGATGCTTGTGTTTTGCTCAGGCTTTGTATGTGCTTTAAGCTATCATAGCGCCTTTGGACTAAAGGTTGCTCCATTTATTTTAATTGTGTATCTACTCATTAACCCCCTCCCGACATTGGACGTATCCACACGCCCTACTGCGTTCCCGCAAATGGACGTATGGATACGTCCTGGCGATCATGTGGGCTTACAAGCGAGCCCCGCACGATCGCAACATGGGACAAGCGCTATACTACCGCTGGCCACATGCCGCATCACCCATAACCACGCATAACCCCTTAGTTCCGACGATCTATTAAGATCGCCGGAGCTAAGTTGCAGGCAGGAGAAGGGAGCTCCTTCTGCCTGCTCCCACCGCAGCTGCCGCACAATTGTGTGGCAACTGTGTCTCTCCAGACGGCCCGGATGCATTGTGGGCATTTCTGGGCAGGGTGATTGACAGTCGCCATGGAGCCTGTACACAGCAATAAGCTGTGTGCTGATCTCCTATTGTATGAAAAATTTGACAATCGTTCATACAATTCCTCTCTGGGGAGAAGTGAATAAATTGTAAAAAAGTTTTGAAAAAAAGTGAAAAAAGTAAAACACAAACACGGAAAATAAAATAAAAACACGTACACTGCCCTTTTCCCCTTTAGAAACAGCAATCGCTCCAAAAAAGACCAAAAATAAATAAAGTACCCATATTTGGTATCGCCGCGTGCGTAATGACCCACCCTATAAATGTGTCATGTACGCCGTTAAAAAAACAAAACAATAGAATTGCAATTTTCGTTCATCCCGCAGCCCTTAAAATGGAATAAAAAGCGATCAAACACGCATATAAACACCGGAGTGGTACCAATTAAAACGTCCGTTCATCACGCAAAAAAAAAGTCCTTACACATCTCTGTATAAAGAGAAATAAAAATGTTATGGCTATCAGAAGACAGCGATGCATAAAAAATTCTCCATTTTCACAGCCTAACACTAAAACATTTGCGAAACACCTGTGGGATCGATATACTCACTACACCACTGGATATATTCCTTAAGGGGTGTGGTTTCCAATATGGGGTCTTTTTAGAGAACAAATAAATACATTTCCTAAATGCTGTTTTGAATACGTTACGGGGCGTAGTTTCTCAGATGGAGTCATTTATGGGGGTATCTAACACACAGGCCCCTCAAATACATGTCAGAATTGGACTGGCCCCTAAAAAAATGTATATTGCAAATTTTCTTGAAAATGTGAAAATTGCTACTAAATTTCTAAGCCCTTTAATATCATAAAAAAGACATTTAAAAAATTATGCCAACCTACAGTAGACATATGGTAGATGCTAGTTATAATCTATTTTGAGTGAAATAACTATCTGTCTTACACACCAGAAATTTTTGAAGTTTGAAAATGGTAAATTTTTCACAATACTTTGATATTTTTCACAAATAAACAAGGACTTTTTGGACCAAAATTTCTTACTAACTTAAAGCACAATATGTCACGAGAAAACATTCTCAGAATCACATGGATAGGTTAAAGTGTCAAAAAGTTATTCTCACATAAAGTGACACATGCCAGATTTAAAAAAAGGGGCTCTGTCAGAGAGGCCAAAACTGGCTCTGGCGGTAAAGGGTTAAAAACTATGGGTGACATGTCCCAATACGCAAGCGCCGTTTCTGTGGTCTATTTTGCGCCAAAAACACTTTTGACGCCATATTCTCTATGTAAATGAACTGTCGTACACCAAAACTAGGCGTATTATACGCCAGGCATGACACATTGTGTATTACATATAGTGGCAATCGAGAATGTGCGCCTCGATAGGTGCATTACATACACTATTAATGATATGTTATGCACCTCCGTTACGCAATGCGCCTCGATAGGCGCATTACATACACTACCAATGATACGCTACGCGTCGTGATTCGCTCAATGCGAAAACTACCGCAACACCGCCAATTTTCGTACATGTCGCCCTATGTATTAATTATTTCCATTCTCCATATTTTTGTATTACTACTGAAGTAACTATTGTTTCTGAAAGATTACCAAGATGAAATAACTCTTGTCCATTTGCCCTATTATTAAAGTTATCAAGTATTATGGTACATATATTAATTTTAGTGTGGATCTGCTATGCAGCAATTCTCTTTAAACTAGGGCACTTTGAGTTCAGGGAAAAGGTGCCAAGAATGGTACTAGATTAAAAAGACACATGTATGTTAAAACAGTATATGTAAATCTTTTTAAAATGTAAGCCTGTTTGAACTAACCACTACTACAAGAAACATATATTTAAACTACATTTATCAAAAAAATTTTGGTGCAAACTGTCTTCTGCCAGATGAGAAATGTAAAAAATGGCAAAAAAAAGTACAATCATATTGTTATGTGTCTTACAAAAAAGTGAAATTTACACCTTTACATCAAGCTAGATAATAATTGTGGACTATTGTGTTGGAAGGAGCCATCTCTTTTTGTGTCTTAATCTTAAGCTACTGCTGCCTAATAAAACATAGAAATACATACACGCTGCCGTTCCAGAGCTGCAGATGCCAGCATTGTCTCCCGATGACTGTACATACAGCTGCTGCGAACAATGCATGAATACTGTAGCCAATCAGTGGCCTAAATGGGCACATCTCATCACCACTAAAGAGACATCCACTTCCAGGCGGTGAGTTCAAGTGGATGGCTGTAGTGGCTATGCACCATTCACAGCAGCTGGATGTAAACAGAGATCTGGAACAGCAAAGGTGGGTATGTATGTTCTATGTGGCAGTTCTAAATTAATATTTAACAAAAAAAAAAATGAAATGAAAAGTCCCTTTAATGGCAGTGAAACTTGTTCCATTCCTGATATATTTTATTTTCCGCACACTTTTTTTCAGTTTTGCAGATGACCTATTACAACTTACATAATTTGCCAGCAGCTATATGGAGAATGGATTCTAGTGTGAGAATCTTAATAACCCCATTTATGACTAGCTTTAGATTCTTCCATATATGTCCATTTTCTGATCCACTGCAGTGATAGAGTTTGATGGCACGTTCTAAATAAATGATAATAATGCATATTATAGTCTGTACACTTGCATATATAATGTAGACATTTATTATCCCCCGCAGAAGCCAGTACCACTGGATCACAACGCTGAGCTATAAAAAAAGTAACTGCATCATGTAAAATTCCCATTATATATTTTTTCTCCGTGCTCTTCTTAGCACTTGTTATTTACTTCATAATTACTAATGTTCTGTATAGTTGTAAGCACATTTTACAACGCACATTCATCATGAGTATAACTCAGCGTACAATTTGCATTTATACTTCATTTGTATATCTAGATCACAGAAGCCTGAAACAAATATTAAAGGCAATGTCATTAGTAGAATAAAACCAGCAAGAGTGTGGGGATTGATTTCTCTTAAAAGGCCATCAGCCCTCAAATGTCATTTTGTTTACAGTAATGAATACATATACCAATCAGCCTTAGCATTAAAAATTCCTGCCTATTTTTGTGTAGGTCCTCCTTGTGCTGCTAAACCAGCTTGGATCTGTTAAGGCAAGGACTCCTCAAGACCTCCAAAGGTGTCCTGTGGTATCTGGGAAAAAGACATTAGCAGCAGATCCTGTAAATCATGTAATCTGCAAGGTGAGGCCTCAATGGATCAGACTTTTTATCCCAGCACATACCACAGATATTTAACCAGTTTGAGGTATGAGAAATGAGGACATCAACAAATCAAACTTTTTGTGATATTCTCCAAGCCTTTTTGTTGCCTCAGTTCACTTGTTTTCTTTCTAAAGTGCGTCCTAGTTCCATTTCTTCCCCAGGTAAGCAACACACAAGTACCCAGCCATGATATAGAAAAACACCCGCAAAAACATGATTCATTACACAAGAACTCCTACTTCCATTGCTTGGTCTAGTTCAGGTGGCTATGTGCCTGTTGCAAGAACTTCTAGTGGTAGACAAAGATAAGAATGGCCAATATGTGGCTATGGCTTATATATAACAAGCTGCTATACAAGGTGGGGCAGATTTATCAATACTGTCTAATACTTGGTATAAACTAGAAAGTCTTAAAATGCACCAGACTTATCAGTGTTGATTAACTCTACTTTAAGTACACTGTCTACTCTAAGTTTAGACCATCTATTATATGGCGTACTTTAAAAGACTAATTGCACCAAAATTTTAGTGCTTTTTTGGTGCATGGTGTCACATGCTAAGCCATCATCCCTTTCCACTAAGCCACACCTATTTACCAAGGCCTCGCCCCTTTTGTCGGATGAGCCTCAGAAGTGTCAAGACATTGTCTTTAATATATAATAGATGTGGTGAACAGCATGTTCCCCAGTATTTTGGTGTAAATTGCACCAGATTTCTGGTGCATTTGCAATAATAAATGTGCCTCTGTGTGTTCTGACACCTTTTTTTCGTCCGAAATCCAAAAAACTGTTGACGTTATGGCGAAGTTAAAATATTGTCATATTTCCGATGGCATTTTAACCCATAGCAGGTAGACACAGCCTAAATGTTCCTGAATTAGATGTCACCTGTACCTGTTATGCTATGAGAATCAGCTGAGTATCAGTTATTTTTGTTTTTATCATCTTTTCAGTACTACCGTTTTATAACATATCTTAAATATTCATACTATCATTTTGGTTGGTTACTATTCTAGTTTACTCTAACAATCTTAGCACCAACATTACATTAATTATTATAGACATTTGCTTCTTGTCACTTTGCAAGGTCCTCTTTAAATAATGAATAAATAAGAAAGTCGAACAATACTTTTGTTAATGTGAATGCAGTGTAAGAATAGATGTCAAGTAATAATGTTGTTTTATATTAAAATGTGAAAAGCTAACTTTTACTACTTGTAGTGAATATATTAGAGGCATTGGGTGATGTATCTATGTTTCCAGCACAGAATAAGGATTAAACAACAGTATATTGATATAGATGACCACTAGCTAATTTCTCACAGGCAGTGCCACGACAGGCATAGAGTAAGACGTCAATTATATTGTGCTTCTTACTTTGTTTTGCCTAGAGTGATGTATGTTTCAGGTGCTAGGTATTCTTCTTCCAGTAGAGGGCAGCATGACATCCCATTATGCACTTCTTGTAAGATCCTGGTAATTATTTAATTTTAATCAAGTATATCCTCTATGTTTTCTTTGAGACGACTGAATGGCTATGAAAGATGTATACTTCTGCTTGAAGAAGGTTTTACCACATGTATTTTCTGTCAGTTTACATGTGTTATCATTTAGTTAGCATGTGTGTGTATATATATTCATATATATGTATTATATATAATATATATATATAATATATATATATATACATATATATATTTATATAATTTTATTTTAAATATATAATATTATATATATTTATATATATATATATAATGTATAATATATATATTTATATATCTATATATAATTATATATATATATTAATATATATATTATATATATATATATATATATATATATTATATATATATATATAAACACCATATACAAGTTAGGGATATTTGGCTTTTGTTTGAAATTTCAGAATGAACATAAAATTTGTGCACATGTCCAGATGTTCAGTGTTTTAGTGCTTTTTGCATAACTTGCTGATCTCTGACATGGAGCTTAATGGCAAAATTCCCAACAGGTGTTTGATCCCTGAATCGCCCAATAAATTTAGGGGATCAATTTGAATTGGGATTTAAACAGTCCTCCTCATTATGCTGTTCACATTTTAACATCGTGAGACGAAGACAAGACCTTACAATTGATCAGCAGTACCTCACCATTGTGAGGCTTAAAGCAGAATGCTCTGAGATGGAAGTGGCCACTGAACTTAGAGTGTCACAGAGTGTCATCAGCAGGTTGTAACAGAGATACAGAGAGACTGGAAGAGTCACAAGGAAGCAAAGAAGTGGATGCCCTTTGGCTACATCACACACTGATGACAGCTTAATTTCAAACAATGTCCTGCGGAACCGGTTGATGAATGCCACACAACTCCAGGCATGTTTAAGGGAGGTAAGAGACACCGAAGTATCACGTCAGACCATTCATAACCATTTACATCAGCATGGTCTGTGTGCTAGACAACAGGCAAGGGTACCTGACCTGGCTGATTCGTAGCGCCCTCTTAACGTTTCCAGCATAGTCCTTTCTGCTCAGAGTGAATGGACTTTCACCTAGAAATAGTGATAGAGTGATAGCCTACACCCTAGAATAACCCCGCTGTCACTACACCCTCCACAAACATGTCTGCCCTTCACCTTCTGTCTCTTTTCCCCTTCCTTGTAGATTGTAAGACTTCGCGGGCAGGGTTCTCTTTCCTTCTGTACCTGTTGTTAGTCACAAATTGTCACTATTGTACTTGTTTGACTTACATTATTTATGTAACCCCTGAATGTACAGCACCCTGGAATTAATGGCACTATAAAATAAATAATAATAATCACTGAACAGCACTGAGGACCACTGGTCCCTAGTCCAGTGTACTGTAGATGCTCCCTGGCCCATGCAAGATGATGCCTTTGCCTGGTGGTGTGGTCAGATCGTCTAGCATGCAGACCAAACTGATGTAAATGTTTATGAACCATGCTTGATTGTGCTCCTCACCTGGTTCCCACCCCACACGATGGATGCCATCTGAACCAAATAAGGTTATTTTGGTTTATCATGGTCTCATCAGACCACAGGTTCCATTAATCCATGTCATTCGTCTGCTTGTCTTCAGCAAACTGTTTGCAGGCTTTCTTGTGCATCATTTTTTTAAAAAGACATCCTTCTGTGACGAACCTGCCTTGTTAAACCCCTTTATGGTCTTGGCCACTGGGCTGCAGCTCAGTTCCAGAGTGTTGGCAATTTTCTTATAGTCTAGGCCATCTCTATGTAGAGCAACAATTTTTTTTTCAGATTCTCAGAGAATTCTTTGCCATGAGGTCCCATTTTAAACTTTTAAGGCCTCATGTATGAAAACTGTCTTGGTCTGTTTTTCTTTGTTGCCCATAGCAACCAATCAGAGCCCCGCTTTCATTTTTTCAGAGCACTCTATGAAATGAAAGCGGGGCTCTGATTGGTTGCTATGGGCAACAACAAGTCTGAGACCTGGACAGTTTTCATACATGAGGCCATAAGTGACCAGTATGAGAGAGTTAGCACCAAATTTAACACACCTGCTCCCCATTCACAACTGAGACCTTGTAACAGTAACAGGTCATTACATGACACCGTGGAGTGAAAATAGCAAACTGGGCACAATTTGTCCACTTTAAGAGTGTTTTCACTTTTGTTGCCAGCGATTTAGACATTAATGTCTGTGTGTTAAGTTATGTTGCGGACACCCCAAATTTACACTGTTATACAAGCTGTACACTGATTACTTTGCATTGTATCAAAGTGTCATATCTTCAGTGTTGTTCCATAAAATATATAATACAATATTTACAAAAATGTGAGGGGTGTACTCACTTTTAAGATACTGTATACTTGTACAGTGAAGGAAATAATTATTTTATCCCTTGCTGATTTTGTAAGTTTGCCCACTGACAAAGACATAAACGGTCTATAATTTTAAGGGTAGGTTAATTTTAACATAGAATATCCAAAATAAAATCTAGAAAATCACATTGTATAAATTATATACATTTATTTGCATTTTTCTGAGAGAAATAAGTATTTGATTCCCTACCAACCATTAAGAATTCTGGCTTCTACCGACCACTTAGACGCTCCCAATTAACTCATTACCTGCATTAAAGACAGTTGTCTTAAATAGTCACCTTTATAGAAGACTTCTGTCCACATACTCAATCAGTCAGACTATAACCTCTCCAACATGGGCAAGACCAAAGAACTTTCTAAAGATGCCAGGGACAAGATCATAGACCTGCACAAAGCTGGAATGGGCTACAAAACCATAAGTAAGACGCTGGGGGAAAAAGGAGACAACTGTTGGTGCAATAGTAAGAAAATGGAAGAAATACAAAATGACTGTCAATTGACATTGACCTGGGGCACCATGCAGAATCTTACCTCATGGGGTATTCTTGATCATGAGGAAGGTGAGAGATCAGCCTAAAACTACACGGGGGAATGATTTCAAGGCAGCTGGGACCACAGTCACCAAGGAAACCATTGTTTACACATTACGCTGTAATGGTTCAAAATCCTGCAGTGCCTGTAAGTTCCCCCTGCTCAAGAAGGTATATATGCAGGCCCATCTGAAGTTTGCCAAAGAAAACCTGGATGATTCTGTGAGTGATTGGGAGCTGCTGTGGTCAGATGAGATGAAAATTAAGCTCTGTGGCATTAATTTAACCCATTGTGTTTCTAAAAAGAGAAATGCTGCCTATGACCCACTGTCAAGCATGGAGGTGGAAACATTGTTTTGGGTGTGTTTCTCTGCTAAGGTCACAGGACTACTTCACCGCATCAGTGGGGGAATGGATGGAACCATGTACCATAATATCCTGGGTAACAACCTCCTTCCCTCCACCAGGACATTAAAAATGGGTCGTGTTGGGTCTTCCAGCAAGACATTGACCCAAAACATACAGCCAAGACAACAACGGAGTTTCTCAAAAAGAAGCACATTAAGGTCATGGAGTGGCCTAGCCAGTCTCCAGACCTTAATCCCATAGAAAATTTATGGAGGAAGTTGAAGATCCGAGTTTCCAAGAAACAGCTTCAAGACCTGATTTAGAGATAATCTGCAAAGAGAAGTGAACCAAAATTCCTCCTGACATGTGCGCAAACCACATCATCAACTCCAAAAATGTCTGACTGCTGTGCTTGCTAACAAGGGTTTTGCCACCAAGTATTAAGTCTTGTTTGCTAAAGGGATCAAATACTTATTTCTCACTGCAAAATGCAAAAACATTTATATAATGTATACAATGGGATTGTCTGGATTTTATTTTTGATCTTTTATCTCTTAATGTTAAAACTAACCTACCCTTAAAATTATAGACTGTTCATGTCTTTGTCAGTGGGCAAACTTACAAAATCAAGATCAAATAAGTATTTCCTTCACTGTATATATTCAAAAAAACCTGAGGCTAACTTGCCATTGATGGATGGGCCCTCACAGTTTTGATCAAACGTGCAATAAGGGTCTCAGATTTCTTATAGACTCTGAGCATGTGCAGAGTGCTTTTGCTTTTTTTGTGTGTGTACATATATATATAGTGGGTAAAATAAGTATTGCAATTTTGCAATTTTTTCCCACCTACAAAGAATGGAGAGGTCCATATTTTTTTATCAAAGGTACACATCAACTGTGAGAGTCACAATCTAAAAAATAAATCCAGTAGATTACATTTTATGATTTTTTTAAATAATGAATCTGCATTTGATTGCATGAAATAAGCATTTGATATAAATAAGAACATGATGTTTGGTACAAAAACCTTGGTTTGTAGTCACAGAGGTCAGATGTTTCCTGTAGTTCTTGACCAAGTTTGCATACACTGCAGCAGGTATTTTGGCCTACTCCTCCATACTCTTTTAGGTTTCGGAGCTCTCTGTGGATTACATTGAGTTTCAGCTTTCTCAAAAAATTTTCGATTGTGTTCAGGTCTGGAGACTGGCTAGATCACTCCAGGACCTTGAAATGTTTCTTATGAAGCCACTCCTTAGTTGCACTGGCTGTGTGTTTCGGATCATTGTCATGCAGGGAGAGACAGCCACGACCCATCTTCAATGCTCTTACTGAGGGAAGGAGGTTGATGGCTAAAATCTCACAATACATGGCCCCATACATCCTTCCTTCAATATGGTGCAGTCGTCCTGTCCCCTTTGCAGAAATGCACCCCCAAAGTTAATGATGTTTCCACCCCCATGCTTCACAGTTGAGACAGTGTTCTTGGGGTTCTTTTTCCTCCAAATATGGCAAGTGTAGTGGATACCAAAAAGTTATATTTTGGGCTTATCTGACCACAAGACCTTTTCCATGCCCTCTCTGGATCATCTTTACGGTCATTGGCAAACTGCAAACAGGCCTAGACATGTGCTGGCATGAGCAGGGGGGGCTGCATGCCCTGCAGGATTTTAATCCATGATGGTGTAGTATGTTACTAATGGTATTACTAACGGTAATCTTTGAGACTGTGATCTTAGCACTATTCAAGTCATTTACCAGGTCTTCCCATATAGTTCTGGCCATACTCCTGACCTTTCTCAGAATCATCTTCACCTCACTAGGTGAGATCTTGCATGAAGCCCCAGACCGAGGAAGATTGACAGTCATCTTGTGTTTCTTCCATTTACTATTGCACTAACAGTTGTTGCCTTCTCACCAAGCTGCTTGCCTATTGTCCTGTAGCAATCCCAGCCTTGTACAGGTCTACAATTTTGTCCCTGATGTCCTTTGGTCTTGGTCATGGTGGAGAGGTTAAAGTGTGATTGTGTGCGTGAACAGGTGTCTTTTATACCGGTAATGAATTCAAACAGGTTCAATTAATACAGGTAATGAGTGCAGAGTAGGAGGACTTCTTAGGGTGCTTTTACACGGTGCGTTTTTGATGCTTTTTTGCGCGTTTTTTTTATCCGTTTTTTTGTACATCAATGTATAGCATTAATTGCTGTGCCTTCCTGCATAAAAAAATGTAAAAAAAAAGCGCTAAAAAAGCATAAAAAATGCGTCAAAATATGTGTCAAAAACGCACCGTGTGAAAGTACCCTAAAGAAAAACTAACAGGTCTGTAAGAGCCATAATTCTTGCTGGTTGGTAGGTGATCAAATACTTATTACATGCAATAAAATGAAAGTTAATTATTCAAAAATCATACAAAGTGATTTCCTGTTTTTTTTTTTTTAGTTTCTGGTCTCTCACAGTTGAAGTGTACCTACGATAAAAATAACAGACCTCTCCATCCTTCATAGTTGGGAAAACTTGCAAAATCGCTAGTGTATCGAATACTTATTTTCCCCACTGTATATACACACACACCCTACCATGGTTGCTGAAATATCTTGAAACTGACAAAGGTAATAGATTTACTGTAAATCAACTAATGAAAATCAGACAGACATTGTGTTTGAATTGTGGTTTAACCAAAATAAAAAATAAAAAAACACACACAAATAAACCTGGTTTCAACAAAAATCATGGTACCATCAAGTTAATATTGTTGGAGTTTTGGCAGTTCTCTGTTGGCTGCAATGTATCTGGTCAGCCTGTAGACAGGGTTCGGTCTGGTGAGTAGTTTCAGTGGCTTGGGCAACAGCCATGTCATTTGGGAAGGGAGTCCTTTATCCAGGTGCTGGGTTTCTTTTTGTAGGCATGACTTGTTTCAAAGGGATTCAGTTTAATATAAAGCTTAAATTCAGCATAGAATCAGATTGTTCATGGTGAGATACAATATTTTTGTGAATATACATATGTTGAGAATGGTACCTCCTAGAAACCTGGCCTAAACCTTCCTAATTGCCTGATTTACCTATGTGCAAATTGTACAGCATTCACGGCGACTATGTCAAGAACGGTAGGTCATAGAGAGTTGATACCTGGTCTAAAACTTTCTGAAATGGCCAGTTTATCTGTACGCCAAATTCCCTGCAGATTAGTATAATTGTTTGGCCATACATGATGAACATTTACCAGTCATGATGAATTTAAATTTTTGGGAACATGAGAGCTGAAACCCTGTACAAAACCTTCCATTGCGAACATCAGGGTATTTTGTTTTGAATTTGATCAGTAAATAAGCACTATCACCAAATACATTGCTGTTCTGCTTTTTCACTGTTAAGGAGATTTTATTTTCTGCTTGTTTACACCTTTCCTAGGTTACTAACCACCTCTATCTGCTCTCTTTCTGCTCTCATTGCTCCAGCTCCCTGCTGAGTGCTTTCTCCCTCAAAGGAGCTTGTTTATCTAGGTTACTTACAAACTTTAACCATTTAGAATTCTATAGCCTTGTGCACTACAATTTACAAACCTCCTGCGCTCATGTCATTGTAACAGGCTCAGCTATGTATAGCAGAGCTAATATGCTAATTACTACTATAAAACCATCCACAGCCAACCCAGGAAGAGTCTTAAGCTGGCTGTAAAGAGCAGGCTAGGTGCAACAGCACGGTGAGAACACTCCTTTAGGTATGGTATTTGTTTTGTCTAAATTAAGTTTAAATCCTGATAGAGGCCCAATTTTATCCAATTCATTTTCCATTTTTGGTGAAGAATGTTTGCTATCAGATATCATCACTGGGACATCATCAGCGAATGCAGTAATTTTAAGCTCTTTATTAACCATTCAAAAACTGTGGAAGAGAATTGTTTGTAGATTGGTAATTAAAGGGGTTGTTTCACCACACAGTTTCACAGCCAAAAGAAGCTTTCATTCATGCATCCTGTCTCTTCCAGGTCAGGATGTGCATGGTTCTATAGCAGTGATTTAGCAGATCAGCTCTGTATTCAAAGGTATGCTAATTACTCTGATATGAGAGCAGGATATATTTATCTTAAGTCCAGAGAAGCTTTAGAGCTAAAGTAAATAAAAGTGACTAGTCTCCTTTGCTAGAACAGATTACACTCAAGCTCTCAAACTGCC
The DNA here is from genome assembly GCA_025379985.1 of Phyllomedusa bahiana. NCBI lineage: Eukaryota > Metazoa > Chordata > Amphibia > Anura > Hylidae > Phyllomedusa > Phyllomedusa bahiana. The sequence continues at coordinate 211,113 of JAODAL010001317.1, read as the reverse complement.
AGCAGTTCTGTGTGCCAAAGTGATGACTTCATCCCTGCTATCAGATAAGACACATTGCAGGGGAGAGCAGGGCAGATCAGGTTGGTAACCTAGAAAAACCTGAGTGCATCCAGAGCTGATAGATTCACTGTTATCTCCTCAACTGTGTGGACTTAAAATGTGGACTTATAAAATGTGTCCCCAAAATTTATGTGAAGATTGTATTAAAAAAAAGGCCAACATACTGCATCGAAGCATCCCGCCCTAATACCATTGAAACCCAAAAGCTCCTATACTGTGTATAACACGTGGCCGTTACTGCCATCCTGATATGTTTACTACACATGTGGGCAATATTGTTGGTACCCTTCCATTAAAGAAAGAAAAACCCACATAGGTCATTAAAATAACTTTAAACTGAAAAAGTAATAATAAATTTAAATTAACTGAAAATAAACTAATGAAAATCAGACCTTGCATTTGAATTGTAGTTCAATAAAAAAAAACTAATAAAAAAAAAAAATTAATGAAACTGGCCTGGACAATAATGATAGTTACCCTAGAAAATATTAAAAATAATTAACCATAGGACCATGCAAGATGTGTCCTGTAATTAGCATCACAGGTGCCTTTAATCATTTTAGGCTCACACAGCTTATTCTGGGACGTATTTCAGCCCATAATTCGCGCCGTACCGCGTGAATTACGTCTCCTCTCCCTGCTCGCACAATACGGCGAGCGGGGAGAGAAGTGACATGTCAATTATTCACGGCGAATACGCGCCGTGAAAAATTAATATCTATGGAGCCGGCGAGCTACCGCCCGCCCCTCCCCCCCGCCCCGCCCTGCTCCTGCCCCGCCCCCGTACACATGGCGGAATTGTGGGGCGAAATACGTCCTGCAATTAATCTGTGTGAACATAGCCTAACACCTCCAAAGAAAAAAAATATTACTCTTCATTTTTCTCCTCCTTGCCTTCCAAAAGCCATAACGTTTTTATTTTTCTACCTACATAAGCTCTACATGAGGGCTTTTATTTTGCGGGACAAGATGTGCCGCAAGATGTGAGTATAAGCCGAGTTTTTCAGTACAAAAAATGTGCTGAAAAATCTGACTTTGGCTTATACTCGAGTCACTGTTGGCGCTTGGGCGCCGCGATAGCCCGAGCGCCGGCAAGGACACTTCAGTTATATGTGACTCCTCAAAGAGCACATATAACTGAAGGTCGAGTCAGCTGACAGAGTCCGGGCGCTGCGGTGGCACGGGCGCTGTTGTGATCTCTTCCCCTGTATGCGGCTCCTCTGAGTGCGCATACAGGTGAAGATACCACTGTGGAGCAGAGAGCGAGCGCTTCCTGCTCTGCAGTAGACTCCAGAGAGTCGCAGGTCTGGCTTTCCGGAGTATCTGGCACAGGCGGCGTGCGTGTCATCACGCTTCCTGATGACATCACGCGCTCTGTGTCGGCAAGAAGACAGATCGGCAGGGAGGCAGAGCAGCGGGGGATTGAGCTAAGTACTTGCATTTTTTTTTTTCGCCTATACTTGCCTTTGGGGACAATTACCTGCCTATAAATGCCTATACCTGCCGTGGGGGGACATTTCCTGGCCTAAAAATGTATATACTTGCCTTGGGGGGACAATTACCTACCTATAAATACCTATACCTGCCTTGAGGGGACAATGACCTGCCTATAAATGCCTATACCTGCCTTGGGGGGACAATGACCTGCCTATAAATATCTATACCTGCCTTGGGGGGAAAATGACCTGCCTATAAAAACATATACCTGCCTTGGGGGGACAATTACCTTCCTATAAATACCTATACCTGCCTTGGGGGGGACAATGACCTACCTATAAATGCCTATACCTGCCTTGGGGCGACAATTATCTGCCTATAAATACCTGTACCTGTCTTCTGGGGACAATTACCTGCCTATAAATGCCTATACCTGCATATTGGGGACAATTACTTGCCTATAATTGCCTATACCTGCATATTGGGGACAATTACCTGCCTATAATTGCCTATACCTGCCTTTGGGGGACAATTACCTGCCTATAAATGCCAATACCTGCATGTTGGGGACAATTACCTGCTTATAAATGCCTATACCTGCATATTGGGGACAATTGCTTGCCTTTAAATGCCTATACCTGCATATTGGGCACACTTACCTGCCTATAATTGTCTATACCTGCCTATGGGGGAACATATACCTGCCTGTAATAGCCTATAGCTGCCTATAGGGCACATATAAATGCCTATAATAGCCTATACCTGCTATTGGGGACATATACTTGCCTATACCTGCCTATGGGGGATATTAAACTGCCTATACCTACCTATGGGGGACATTAAACCACCTATGTAAATTTATTGATATCTATTTTTACTTTTGAAATTTACCAGTAGCCGCTTCATTTCTCACCCTAGGCTTATACTCGAGTCAATAAGTTTTCCCAGTTTTCTGTAGCAAAAGTAGGTACCCCGGCTTATATTCGGGTCGGCTTAAACTCAAGTATATACGGTACTTTCCAGTGGTGTTATTCATATTACCATAGAATATACTGGAAAACCGCAAAAAAATTCTAAGTGGGGCAAAATGTGAAAAAAAATCATACTTGCGCCATGTTTGTGGGAGTTTTGTTTTTGATACATGTCCGGTGATATCAAACATGTAGGGTTTCCGTTATGTTTTGGTGGCGTAAAAAAATTGCGAACATTTTCTATGTTTGAAATTTGCGCCGCGGTGCCGTTTTGTGCAACCAATAACTTTTTTGTACCTACGAATGTCAGTGAGCCCTTTGTGGGCTGAAGCATACTTTTTATTGCTAGCAGTTTGGAATACATAGGACTTTTTTTTTATCACTTTTATTCCAATTTTAATAGGACATGAAATGACCAAAAAAACACAGTTTTGGCATTTGGAATTTTCTTTTTCTACGGTGTTCAGCGTATGGGATAAATGATGTTATATTTTAATAGATTGGACGTTTTCGGACGCGGCGATACCAAAAAATGTGTAACTTTTTTATTTTCTTTATTTAAAACTTTTTTTCTTATATTAACATTGAGTCCCCCTAGGCCGCTTCACCATTAGGGGGCGCGATTGTTAATACAGCCTAATGCATTGCATAGACAATGCATTAGGCTGCACCAAGATGGCATTTTTCCCACTTTCTGCCTGGGGCCGAAAGTGGGGCAAACGAGAACATGGCAGCGATGGAAGCCTTCACATGTCCAGGCATCGGATCCCCGACTCCGAACAGAGTGAAGAACCGCACCACAGCACTGTATTTCATTCATTTAGACGCTGCGGCCATCATTGCTGCGGTGTCCAAAGGGTTAAACAGCGCGGGTGGGCGGCGCCGCCCCCCTGCGCTGTAACCGCCGGGTGTTATCGGCAATTAGCCACTAACACCCAGTGGCTGTGTAGCCCCTGCACAGCTTCTTAACCCCACCAGGACGTACCCATACGTCCAGGTGGGTTAAGGGGTTAAACTAGTTATCACTCAGTTTGCCTATGTAATAATAATCTTTATTTATGTAGCGCCATATTACACAGCACTTTACATTTTAGAGGATATACATACAGACATTACACATTAAAAAGTACTTACAGACAAGACACAAGGTCTGTGGGCCCTGCTTGCAAGAACTTACAATCTAATAGAGTGTATGGGTGAGACAAATGTAGCCCCTTATCGACAATTGACATACCCATACTTCATACGCAGTAAGCAAGAGAAACAGAAAAAACAGAGGGGCGCTCCTTATGGTGAAGTATGTCCATGTGTCGCTAGTTTGTCAGGTGCAATAATAGGTGCAGACTCACCTGGTACGGTTGTGCAACTAATCTAGAGGCACAACTCTCATAAGCACATACAGGACACACATTAGGTCCGTCAATGGCAACCGTGAGACTCCTCTCCAAAGCCACAAAAGAATGCGGCAGCGGGTATGAACAATAGAAGCTAAAAGAAAAATATGGTCTCCGGCGCTCGTCTATTTCAACCTCCAAGAGACATAAGGAATTAAAACATATATATGTAAAATATATTTAATTTGAGTAAAAAACTCATGAAAAGGCTATAAAACCTAATACAGACATAAAAAAAATAAAATCACTAACGACGCATTTCTCGCCGAGACCGGCGCTACCTCAGGAATTGTGATTACAATTGTCGAGCCCTTCTTTTTTCCTGACCAATCACGGACCGAGCTATGTTTTCTCCATAGGATTGCATTATACTCATTGCTCGCACTGTCATTGGTGGCTTGGAAACGAGCCCCTGCGTCTCCATCCAATCAGAGTGACCTAAGTTTTCTCCTTTGGGACAACTCTGTTTGAGACGCACTTATTTCTGCGCCTCATTCAGTTCAGAAACCATTATAAAATCCATAGAGCGTCGCTCGCCCTCCTATTGGTCTAGAGAGGCGAGCCCCTCTCCCTCTTAGCCAATCATGAGTCGAGCTGCTCTTTCCCATAGACTTATGTGATACGAGTAGCTCGTATCCTGATTGGTTCTGAGAGACGAGCCCCCTTGGGCTCAACCAATCACGTCTAGACAATAGACTCTTATGTACATCTTGAAGCGAGACGCGCGCATCCGTGCGCTCTGTAATTGTGTATCTAAAATCATCACAACCGATGCAGCTGGTTAGTTTACCGCCGCTGTTATTATTTAGATCCCTCAGTGTAGTCGATCTTCTCGCTGACTCCTTTTACATTGACTGCTCCTTCTCTCTTCGTAGAATAACATGGGGGAAAGTAGCTCGTTCCCTTATTGGTTCGGAGGGCCAAGCCCCTCTCCTCTGTAACCAATCCCGCTCTTTTTTCAAATGACTTGAACTGTAATGTCTATACCGATTGGCCAGTTTTTTGCCATAGGTTAACATGGTCTTTTGTCGCTCGCAATCTCATTGGCTGGTTTCACCGCCCAATGAGAAGGGCTGAATACATTTAAATGACGGCTCTTTCCCGGCATTTTTGTAATCACAATTCCTGAGGTAGCGCCGGTCTCGGCGAGAAACGTGTTGTTAGTGATTTTATTTTTTTTATGTCTGTATTAGGTTTTATGGCCTTTTAATGAGTTTTTTACTCAAATTAAATATATTTTACATATATATGTTTTAATTCCTTATGCCTCTTGGAGGTTGAAATAGACGAGCGCCGGAGACCATATTTTTCTTTTAGCTTCTATCATACGCAGTAAGGGGTGCTCGCAAATTGAGTTATGGTTACGTCATGAGGATCGTGTGGGCTCACAAGCAGAGCTTACATGATTGGAGCATTGCATCAGCTGTATATTACAGCTGGCCCCATGCTCTGTCTCAGTCAATTGTGGGGTGTCAATGCACTGCCTAAGAAAGCCTCCCAGGTTGCCTGTAACATCACTATGTCATAGTGGTTGACATTTTCTAATGCAAAGCAGTACAGCTATGTATTGTATCAGTGATAGAAAGATCACTGATTCAAGTCCAATATGGGGACAAGTTAGAAAAAAAAAAAAAGGTAAAAAGATAAGTAAAACACAAAAGCAAAAAAATAAAATAAAAACAAACATGCTGTCCTTTTCCCTTTTACAAATGTCAATCACCACAAAAAAAGCTAAAAAATTAGTAAAGTACAAATATTTGGTATCGTGCATAATGACCTAGCATTATTTAACATGCACAATGTACGTCGTAAAAAAACAACAATGACAATGTTTTCATCCCGTAAGACACAGAATGTAATAAAAAGTGATCAAAAAGTCATATAAATGCCAAAGTGGTACCAATGAAAATGTCAGTTCACCCCACAAAAAAAGCCCGAACACAGCTTTGTAAATGAAAAAAGAAGAAAGTTATGGTTATCAGAAGATCTTGATGTATAATAAGTATTTTACACGATTAAAAAAAACCTTTTTTTTTTTAAAACTTTATAAATTGGGTATCATTGTAATTGTATCAACCCACGAAGTAAAAGTAATATGTCACATACTGTATACTGCACGACGAGTGCTGGATTTTTTTTTTAGGTATAAAAAAAAAAAACTACTAGGAATGCAGTATTTCCTTCACTCTGCCTCACAAAAAACATAGATCAAAAAGTCTTGTCCCCCCAAAATAGTACCAATAAAACTTAAACTCATCCCACAATAAAAACAAGCCCCTACACGGCTCTGTACACAGAAACAAAAAAGTAATGTCTCTCAGACTATGCAAAAACGGTGATGCAAAAATGTGTTTTCTTTTTTGAATAAAAGTGTTTTATTGTGTAAAAGCAGTAAAACATTATTAAAATATATAAATTTGGTATCCCTGTAATCGTATTACCCTGCTGAGTAAACTGAACATGTCATTTATACTGCGCGATGACCCCTTTAAAAAATAAAAAACACTATTAGGATTGTTGTATTTTGTTCATCTGGCCTCCCAAAAAACTTGATAAAAAGCCATCAAAGCATCATATGAACCCCAAAATGGTACAAGTGACAATGTCAACTCATCCCGCAAAAAATAAGTCATTATATAGCTCCGTATATAGAAAAGTCAAAAAGTTCTGGTTTTCAGACTATGACAACATAAAAATGCAATTTTTTAAAAACTTATTTGTATTGTGTAAAAGTAGTAAAAAATTAAGCCCAAAAAACAAATGGCGGAATAGCATTTCTCCCCATTTTCACGGCCCAATGCTTAAAGAACTGTGGATCATCTGTGGGTCCAAAATGCACAATACACTCCTAGATGAATTGCCTGAGGTGTGTTAAATCCAATGTGGTGACTTCTGGAAGGTTTCACCTGTTCTCGTACTTTGGGGGCTTTGCAAATGCATCATGGCACCCACCAGAATCTGTGTTCCAAAAGCCAAATAGTACCACTTCCCTTGAACACACTTCCATGCACCCAAACAGTAGTGTACACCCACATGTAGGGTATTGTTTAGAACTTAGAAGAAATTGCATAATGAATTTTGGGGTGCTTTTTTCCCCAGAATTTCTTGTGGAAATTAAACATTTCCAGCTAAAATTGCAGATTGTTGGAAAAAAATATTTTTTAATTTTCACAGCCTAATGCTAAAAAAATCTGTAAACACCAGCAGGGTCAATATACGCACTAAACCCCTGGACATATTCCTTATGGGTTGGTGTTACTACAATGTGATCTTTTTAGGGTTATTTGTAAAGTTTTGGCACCTTATGGTGTCTGCTAACCTGAAATGATGTCTAAAAAATATCCTTATGAAATTGAAACCCAAAATTCCAGTATGTGCTCCTCCTATTCTGATGCTTGTGGTTGAGTCAAATAGCGCACTAGGGACACATATGGGATATCTCTAAAAACAGTAGAATCAAGGGAATCAATATTGAGTTGCATTTCCCAGTTATCATTTACCTTGTTCCAGTGAATAATGGATAAAAATTTAAAATCTGCAAAAAAAAGTGAATTTCTTTAATTTCCGTAAAAAACTTAAAGGGCAAATTAACTTCCTAAACGCTGTTTTGAAGGGATGCAGTTTTTTAGATGGAGTCATTTATGGGGCTATCTAACATACATGGCCCTCAAAGCCATGTTATAACTGGACTGGTCCTTAAAAATAATCTGTTGCAAATTTTCTTTAAAATGTGAAAAATGACTACTAAATTTTTAAGACCCTTAAGAAATGATTCCAATATAAGGTAGACATATGGTACATGCCAATTTATAAGCGATTTTGTGTGGTATAACTGTCTGTCTTATGCAGAGAAATTTTCAAAATGGCAAATTTGTCTAAATTTTCACAACATTTTGATATTTATATATACTTATATATAAGTATAGTATGGACCAAAATTTATTATTAACTTAAAGCACAATTTGTCATGAGAAACAGACTCTGAATCACATGAATAGATAAAAGTATCAGAAAGTTATTCTCACAAAAATTGACACGTCAGATTTGAAAAATGGAACTCTGTCAAAGAGGTCAAAACTGGTTGCGATGGTAAAGGGTTAAAAGGTGAAAAGTAGTCACTGTGCTCTTTGGGATCCTGAACATTGACTGAAAGAAGTGAAGGAAAGAGTTTTCCTGGGAGATTAGAAAGAAAATTATAGACAAACAAGTTAAAGGTAAAAGCTCCAAACACCTTTATGTTCCTGTTACTAGAGTGCACACATTATTCAGAAATTTGAGGTGTGTGGGACTGTAGTGAAACTCCCTGGACTTGGCCACAGGAGGAAAATTGATGGCAAATTGAAAAGACGGATAATTTAATTGGTAACCAAAGAGCCTAAAACAACTTCCAATGGGTGAACTCTAAGGTCAGGGTTCAGCAGTGTCAGATAACACCATCCATCAGTGCCATTACCATAGTGAACTTAAAGAGGTTGTATATGAGCTCCGGTCTTTCAAGATAAGGAATAGAGCAAGGATTGAGTCATCTTCCCGACCATTGCTTCAGACTGTAAGAACAAAGAGAGGTGGCAGGTAACAACGGAGGCTTGTCTGCTAAAGTAGGGAATAACATTTTCTCCTAACTCTAAAGAGAAGCAAAATTTTTTTTAAAAATCTATGTATTCAGTACTAGTCTTTACTTATCTTTTCCTACCTGTTTAAGGCTAATCAATGAAACAAGAATATACCCTCAACCCCTTCCTGACAGCCTATCATAATAATATGGCTCTCCGTACTTTCCTCCTCGCCTTCCAAGAGCCATAATTTATTTTTTTTTCCATCAGCATAGACATATTAAAGCGGTTTTGCCAGGACGTGCCTTATCTGCTAAGAAGCAAATGTAAACAAGCCACGGAGCTGAGAGAGAGAGAGAGACAGACAGCCAGAGCACAGAGCCATGCATAAGGGATCGTGTGAAATGCTCACTCAAATAATCAAACTACAACTTGTGGATTCTGTATACAAAAGACAACAGCTTTCTCCACAGCAGCTTGAAAGCTCCTTCATGTTCTCTGTCATCAGATAAAGCAGGGATCTACTCAGATAATCACACTACAACTAGTAGGAAATGTCATCTTTAAGCTGCAGAGCTCAAAATAAACAAAGGAGACAAATTACTTGTTTGAAATACAACATGGTTCTCAAGCTGCCAGCAGTCCGACCTGTGGTGATGCCACTCCCTGCCATCCGATAAGACAGAGAAGGGAAGAGCAGGTTGGTAAACTAGAGACATCTGTGTGCATTCAGAGCTGATAGCATGTATCTTATCTCCTCAACTAAGCCAAAAAATTAAAGCAGTATACTTGGAATAACTTTTCAATTACTGGTCCCTACATGTTGAAAACTAATCTTAGTAGTATGCGTCAAGAAATACAATTGTAAAATCATTGTCGTCTTAATGACAAAAACGATTTTACACAGCATTCAATGAGTGCTGTAGTTGTATGATTTTACCACATTTTCAGTTCGTACTTCAGCACAATTGCTTGCCGAAGTAGGTGCAAATACATTGTGTGAACATACCCTTACAGGTTATTTGTTTGATGCAAGATTGTTTAAAAAATAGGATGATTATGAAATAATGGTGCCTCCGTCAATAGAACCACTGTGCATCATACAAACTAGAGATTTACTGCTGCCTTCTAATAGACTAGTAGAATAATTATTTCATATAGTGGGAACCATCTTCTTTTAGAAGGGAGTTGGTTGACATTTGGACCTACTGCCAAAGTAAAAAATATTCTTCGTTTAGAATACAAAGCTAAACCTGCTATGAATGTAAAGGCCTGATACAGCAAGGAGGGAACTCTGTAGTGCTTGTGTAGATTATATGGGTGTTTATTTTTCATAGTTTATTTTTCAAAAGTAATATGGTTTATTGTAATGCTTCATTGATTGCAGGGTGCTTAGAAAGAGGTTTAATTATTTAAATGGGTTGTCTCACTACAACGATTAGCTTTCAACATGTAGGGAATGTTAAATCAAGACTTTTTCCAAATACATTCTTCTTTTGATTTAAGTTTGGTCAGGATATTAGAGAGATTTTATTTGCTCTGAGTGCACACAGGTTTCTCTCGTTACCATCCTGCTCTCCCTTCCTGATAAGGGAGCAGGGAGTGATGTCACCTAGGACAGACAGCATCTTGAACACAGTTTGTGTTATCTCTTAGGGCTTGTTCACACGGAGTTTTCACTCTATATTACAAGCGCTTTGTAGATCCGTCGTGGGGACCGACAGAGCGGACCCCAAGACGGATCTAACAATTAGCAGTGACTTTATCACTGCTCACGCAGCGGCGTTCACATGAGAGATCGGCGCTGCGTGTTTCAAAAGCGCCGCTCAGGTCAATTCTTTTCAAGACGGACCTGCGCGGTGCTTTTGAAACACGCAGCGGCGATCTCTCATTTGAATGCCGCTGCGTCTTCCTAATAGCAGTGATAAGGTCACTGCTAATTGTTAGATCCATCTTGGGTTCCGCTCTGTCGGTCCCCAAGACGGATCTACAAAGCGCTTATAACATGGAGTGAAAACTCAGTGTGAACAAGCCCTAACAAGCAGAGAAGATTTACTTTTGAATGTTTACTTTGAGCTCTGTAGTTTTCTGCACTATAGATTACTTCTCCTTTGGTCATGTCTGTGCAATTAGAAGAGCTGGGACTATGGAGCTGATACGGTAATCACGGCTACAGAATCACTCACAGCCTAACCAGGAAGAGTTAATAACTGAATCTAAAGCTGCCTGTGGCTCTGAGAAACAGCATGGTGAGACAATCCCTTGAGTGCCAAAATAAATATAATATTATTATTATTATTATCATTATTAAGAAAAGAAAAAAATAACCTGTTACAGCAAGGTAGTGGCGCAAACCTGGCCACAAATTTCCTTTTAGACTCCATTTTAAATTATAACATATAAAATAGATTTATCATTAGCTGGAAAATTCATTTGTCATTTAAAACGGTTTTAGGATATGTCTCATTATATCAGGTAGTTAGACAAATTAGAGAATTCCATTTATACTGAATAGGTTCCCTAGTATCCGTGTTCCTATCGTAGAGTGAGAGTTAGACATGGCATTATGGCATTATGCCATGCAGGATTCAAATCATCTATAGTGTCATTTCTGTACTAACCTAGTGCTCCCAGGTTGGATAAAGGACCACATAAGAGTGAAAAAGCCTAGGATGCCTCCAAGGCACTATCTTTATTGGTAGAAGCAAAGAGCAGCTTGTATTGACGCAAACTGTATTGTATTTACATGTTTCGGACGACCTAAGACCCCTCCAGTAGACTTCAGAGTTGCTTGTCTCCTAGGTCTAATGAAGGTGACCTGGGTACTCTAAAATGTGTTACATGTGTTACTACTTGCAATAGAGCTTTTGTTATAGGGGTTGTCCTAACAAAGGAGCACATGACCTTGTGGCCTGTTGGCTGCACCTGTCACGTGAATGATGAACGTTCACTGCTTACTTTCTGGATGAATGGACCGGCAGCCGGGGCTGAACTGGGGTGTCCAGGAGTGAGTCTTATCTTCTAGTCTTTATCATGCTCTGAAAGACCAACAAGCATTCTTAACTACCCAAATACCCCTTTAACATAGATATTATGGAGGAGGCAGTTGGGACTTGTAGTTCCACAAACCGCAGTTAGTGTTGTCATAGTGGCTGAAGTGGAGCGCTGGACCCCTAAATACTTCCCTTGTGTTAACAGCAATTGTCAATAGAGGAATTGAGGGGTTTATGGTTGGAGACAGGTCTAGGACCCCCAGGGCCACTCCTATAGTTTTGATGTCTGGTTTTGGGGTACCTGTGATGATGATGCAAAGCAGCTGGACACTAGTGAATGTTACACGTTGCAGTTCTTCAAGTTTCCAAAACAGTAATGGCAGGTTACATTCTCTCTCTAAGGCACAGAAGAGCAATCTTACTATATTTACTTATAAGAGGAGATGTTCACCGTGTATGCTATAAACAGAGTCTCTGATGGCAATTGGATACAGATGATTCCTCGTACTGTATAATAGATATACTTATGGGAAGCAATGCTTCACTGAAAAAGGGACATTCATGGGTTGGCTCCGTGTACAAATCAGACTTACAGTTGAAACCAGAAGTTTACATACACATATGCATGTTTTTCTCCCTATCTGACATGGAATCAGAATAAACCTTACCAGTTTTAGGTCAATTAGGATTACCAAAATTATTTATATTTGCTAAATGCCAGAATAATGAGAGAGAGAGAATTTTTAAGGCATTTTTATTACTTTGTCAAAAGTTTACATACACTAGGATTACTATGCCTTTAAACAATTTGGAAGCTTCTGGTAGGTTTATTGGCAACATCTGAGTTAATTAGAGACATGCCTGTGGATGTATTTTATGGCACACCAGAAACACACTGCTTCTGTATGTAACATCATGGAAAAGTCTAAGGAAATCAGCCAAGATATCAGGAGGAGAGTTGTGAACTTTCACAAATCTGGTCCATCCTTGTGTACAATTTCCAGATACCTGAAGGTGCCTCGTTCATCTGTACAAACAATTATATGCAGGTACAAACAAGATGGGAATGTCCAGCCATCATACTGCTCAGGAAAGAGACGGGTTCTGTGTCTCAGAGATGAACGTGTTTTGGTCCGTCATGTGCATATCAGCCCAAAAACAAAAGCAAAATACCTTGTGAAGATGCTGGCGGAAGTGTGTAAGATTGTGCCATTATCCACAGTGAAACCAGTATTGTATCAACATGGGCTGAAGGCCACTCTGCCAGGAAGAAGCCATTACTCCAAAAGAAACATATAAAACCCAGATTAATGTTTGCAAATGCACACCGGAACAAAGACCTACATTTTTGGAGACATGTCCTGTCGCCTGACAAAACTAAACTTGAACTGTTTGGTTATAATGACCATTGTTCGCTTTGGAGGTAAAAGGGAAAAGCTTGGAAGCCTAAGAACACCATCCCAACTGTGAAACACGTGGGTGAGAACATCATGTTGTGGGGTTGTTTTGTTGTAGGAAGGATGCACTTCACAATGCACTTCACAGTGCACAATGCACTGATGCACTTCACAAAATAGATGGCATCATGAGGAAAGAAGGTTATGTGGCAGTACTGAAGCAACATCTCAAGACATCAGCTAGGAAATTAAAGCTTGGGCAGAAATGGGTCTTTCAAATGAACAATGACCTGAAGCATACTGCCAAACTGGTTACAAAGTGGCCTAAGGATAACCAAGTCAATGTTTTGGAGTGGCCATCACAAAGCCCTGATCTCAATCCTCAATCCTATTTAAAATGTATGGGCAAAGCTGAAAAGGCAGGTGCGAGCAAGGTGACCTACAAACATGGCTCAGTTACACCAGTTCTCTCAGGAGGAATGGGAAAAAATTCCTACCAACTATGCTGAAAGCTTGTGGAAGGATATCCAAAACATTTGACCCAAGTCATACAGTTTAAGGGCAATGCTACCAAATACTAATGAAATGTATGTAAACTTTTGACTTTGCAGAAAGTAATAAAAATGCCTTTAAAATTCTCTGTCTCTGATTTTTCTAGCACTTGGTAACAATAAATATTTTTGGTAATCCTAATTGATCTAAAACGGGTAAGGTTTATTCTGATTTCATGTCAGATAGTGAGAAAAACTTTTATATAGTGTATATAGTGTAAACTTCTGGTTTCAACTGCAAGTACTCACGGTTACTTTGCGCTACCGTTCCCAATCGCAGAGGGTCAACTAAGGTTGTGATGTGGAATTCGCAAAGCACTGGCTCTCTCTGGAGGTGCAAATAGAAGCTAGTATAGCAAGAGAGCACTTGTGCAGCTTTATCTTTCTTGACTTTAGAAAATTTTCACTTCTTTCTGGAAGCAGCAATGTAAATGTCCCCTTAGAGTGGGCTGGATGGATCATGGGAGTCGTGATGCTTTGCACAATGCCACCATATGTGATCCAGATGAGTTCAATGAATCCCTTCAGCAGCAGAAGGCTTGCATGTAGGGATGACTGGGGATCCTCCTTACACTGGGTAAACTATGATTTAAGTTTCTAAGCTATGACTAATTAAAGTAAATATTACTTTAACTGAAGTTAACAGAGGTTACTGTCCTCTCACCAGGACTGGACCAAGACTGGTTTGTTCCAGCCTGATGGTGTGAAGGAGTGGAGCTTGGAGACTCCTCCCACATTGTTCTGGTAATTTCCAATAGCAACTAATATTGATTGTGAATACCTATCATATGAATACATTAGTCAGCATATGACATTAAAGTACAAAGCACATTGCACATTAGTTAATCCTCAGTGTAATCGCATAACAAAAGCATTAGAAGCACATACCTATTAATGCATTATACATTATCTAGCTGACAAGAATTGTGACACAATGTACCAGATCTTCTGCAACACGACAAGTGTTTCACTCAGCAGCAATAGAAAGGGTACTGGGTTATCACACAATGTTTGCCCTAAATGGGTTACTTTTTCCTCCGCAGTGCAATGTTTCTTTATTATGGCTGTTTGTGCTGACTTTGTCTCATTTGTTGTGCTGCACCTGTTAAATATTTATCACTTGTGGACATTCTATGCATTAGAGCCTGATGAGGAATAAAACAAGTAAAAGTAAAAAAAAAAAAACAATATGCGGAAAATAGGCCTTTGGGAGGCAGATATCAATTCCAGTTTGCTTAATTGTTTTGAATGGATATTGTGTGTGATGTATAATTTTATAATATCTTTTTATGGAAATGTTGTGTAGGTTCCTTAGGGGGGTATTTAGCATGCACAATCCCTTAGCGAGTCCTTCTGGCATCTATGTTAACTAGGAGAAGTAGGAGAAAGGTAAGTTCACGTCTGACTATGTCACTAGGGACAATGATCACATTTTATAGTGAAGCACATGGCAGAAAACAATTAAAAAATTATATTTAAAAAAAAAACTTGGCAATTATCCATGTTTCCCATAACTCACTTATGAGATTATGGCCCCAGAACCAAGCCACACCTCCTGTCTCATGCGCAACAACTTTAGACTTTAGGGAACTGCAGGAATAGAAATCTATCCTATTCATATTTGGTATGCCTGGGTTGGTAAATACATATTTGGGAACTTGGTTATATCTGGCTAGGAGACTCCTAGCAGGAGTTATGACTGAAGCTGGAAATTATGACTGTCCTAGTGTTCCTGGCATGTAAAAAGCCATGCCCTCTGTGACCAAAGCAGGAGGAGGGGCTTTTTTTTTGAGATTCCATAAAACACCAGGGGTCGTCAAAGACCGTTGTTTCAGGAGTTGGCAAGCGCAGGTCTGTCTGAATTTTTTTAGCTGTGCTCCTCAGCCCAGATTATTTAGCCAAATTTGAAAAGGTCTGTTTTTTGTTTTCTTAACCCTTTTTTTGTTTACTACTGTACTGCACTTTTTATGTATGTTTTGTAATTTTTGTAACCAAGCACCGTATCTGTATTTTAAAGCTTAAAACTCTGATCCTTTCACAATGTAGAGATTTTCACAGTGCAGGGATCAGTCAAAATCTGAATTCAATCAGATGCAGAAAAGCCTCAGCAACTTGCAAATAAAGCTGAGTGGGTGTGCTCAGCTATACTCAGAGCTGTGTGGATTCTTTGGTATTTAAACATTTTTCTGATTCTAGACCTGACTTCACACGGCTGATTCTGGGATGGATTTCAGCCGTGTTGCGCGCCGTATTGCGCTCTAATATGGCTGAAATCCGTCCCAGTCATTAAAGTGACATGCACATTATCCTGGCGAGATACGCGCCGTGGATAATGGATGTCTATGGTGCCGCCCCCCCCCCTCCACCCCCCCCACACACACACACACGCCCCCGCTGCACGGCAGCCGACATAATTGCGGGCGAAATCCGTCCCCGCAATTACGCTGGCAATAAGCCGTGTGAACTTTGCTTTACACTTCACTTTCTCTTTAGCTCCTGACAATGCCATTCACAAGGTCTTAGCACTAGCAGTGTCAGGGCGTTGCTGCCAAAGAGAAGCCCAGGAATAAGGAAAGTAAGGGTCTTTGGTTGTTATCTATTGCATTAATTGGAAAACAGACAATTAAGAAGAAGACATTTTGACCAGTAATGTCTTATTGCCTCCTGCTAAATTACATCTGACAGGCAGCCCACTGGAGATATGCCCAGTCAGACAGACTACCAGTTTAAGCCTGCATTAGTTTTTTTTTTTTTTTTTGCTTTACTCGATGTTGTTTATTTTTTTTATTAACAAATAATTTACATTTGTATTAATAGACTGTACTTGACAATTTCTAATACAGAAGTGGTAAAAATTTTGCTGGTGTAAAAACTCTTTACATAAAATACATTTAGATGTAATTTGCAGAAAATATTTCTATCTGATAAAATCATGCTCCTCCTTCAGATGGTCCATCTTGTGCACTGTACACATCATAGTCTTAGAGTAAGGAAAAAGTCTACTTGTAATGTGTCATGTATGGGGCTGAAACAGCATTCACTTACCACTGCACTGCTTTGTGCGGCTATGTCCACCATTTGCCTGGTGTAACTGCTCTATAAATAATGTACTACTGAACAATACAGTAGTAGTGACAGAAGGGTGGCATTAAATCTACATTATCAATATCAATCAGGAGTATTTTGAATCTAAGGGCGACATGTATGAATCTCGCCACGTCGGGACGCCGAAATTTGCGCCTGATTTATGTCGGCGCCGGAGGCGCGCTCATACATACTATGTAAAGTCCGCCCCGCCTCACCAGTGTTTGGGGTGCAGTGCGGGACTTAAGCACAGTGCGGCGCTGCGCCTATGATTTGCCGCCCGTGGTAGTGCACTCATACATACCATGTAAAGTCCGCCGCGCCGCGCCAGTGTGTGGGGCGCAGTGCGGGGACTTGGGTGCAGTGCGGCGCTGTGCCTAAGATTCGCCGTCCGAGGAGGTGCGCTCATACATGCAGGGAAAAGTTCCCTGCGCCTCGCCAGTGTGTGGGGCACAGTGCGGGGACATGGGCGCAGTGCGGGACTGCGCCTCACATGTATTCCGATTCGAGACAGGCTGGAAAACAGCGAGAAATCATTAAAGATGTCCGTGCGGAGTATGAATAAAAAAATCGCCTTTATAAAGGCGGAAAACATTCTCACAAAAGAGCTCAAACCTCAAAAAAAAAAAAATAATAAAAAAAAAAAATCACTTTCCAAAAATCTCGAACGCCGCAATATCAAGAATTAGAATATTGGAAATTGCCGGGAAATACAGTAATTCAAATTCTGAAAGCTATTCTTATTGGTCGGCATAAACCGGCCAATCATAATAGGAGCGACAGTGAACCATTAAAACCTATGGAGAACTATTGACCAATCAGAATCAAAGGCGGGACAGTTCAAAATACAGTAAAAATGCAGAAAAGAGCTGATTGGCTGAGCTAGCGGGGGCTTGGCTATCTCGGCCAATCAGAATAGGAGCGACAGGGACCCATTATAGCCTATGGAGAAGTTTGAACCAATCAAAATCAATGGCGGGACAGTTCAAAATACAGTAAAAATGCTGAAAAGAGCTGATTGGTTGAGCTAGCGGGAGCTTGGCTATCCCACCAATCAGAGCGCGAGCTACTTCTCCCATTGTAGTCTATGAGGAGATCGGCGCAATGCAATCTCGGCGCTCGGCGCCGTGCGGCATGGAGTATGAATAAAAAAATCATTTTTATTAAGTGTAAATCATTATCAGATAAAGCGCTGAAACCTTCTCTAAAAATCAGTTAAATCCCTAACAACACATTTGTCGCCGAGACCGGCGCTACATAAGGAATTGCAATCGAGAGAATTGCCGGGAAATACAGTAATTCAAATTGTTTAAGCTCTTCTGATTGGTCGGCATAAACCAGCCAATCATAATATGGGGGTAAAGAAAAAAAAAATTGATTCAATAAAATCATGTTTATTTCTTTATTTTCGTTAGGCAAGGATCAATAGTATTGGTGTAACGAAAATAAAGAAATACAAATGATTTTAGTGAATTAATTTTTTTTTCTTTACCCCCATATTATGGATCATTTTATATACACATCGGTACAACTTCTGTAGTCTTATCATTTGATTTCGGCCATGTACAGTTTTATTGGTCCAAATAACCGCGCCTCTTTTAACTTAGCCAATCACAGAGCTCGCTCTGAATTTCTTTTCCCCATAGAACTATATGAGAAAGTAGCTCGCTCTCTGATTGGCTAAGCTGGACGAGCCCCCGCCGCTTCAACCAATCCGCTCTTTCCTGCATTTTTATGGTATTTTGAACTGTCCTGCCTTTGAATATGATTGGTCAATATTTCTCCATAGGTTAGAATGGGTCCCTGTCACTCCTATTCTGATTGGCTGGTTTATGCCGACCAATCAGAAGAGCTTAAACAATTTGAATTACTGTATTTCCCGGCAATTCTCTCTATTGCAGTTCCTTATGTAGCGCCGGTCTCGGCGACAAACGCGTTGTTAGGGATTTAACTGCTTTATTTTTAGAGAAGGTTTCAGCGCTTTATCTGATAATGATTTACACTTAATAAAAATAATTTTTTGATTCATACTCCATGCCGCATGGTGCTGAGCGCCGAGATTGCATTGTGCCGATTTCTCTCCATAGACTACAATGGGAGAAGTAGCTCGCGCTCTGATTGGCTGGGATAGCCAAGCCACCGCTAGCTCAGCCAATCAGCTCTTTTCAGCATTTTTACTGTATTTTGAACTGTCCCGCCTTTGATTTTGATTGGTCAAAACTTCTCCATAGGATATAATGGGTCTTTGTCGCTCCTATTCTGATTGGCTGGCTTCTGCCGACCAATGAGAAGCGCTTACAGAATTTAAATTACTGTATTTCCCGGCAATTCTCTATATCCCAATTCCTTATGTAGCGCCGGTCTCGGCGACAAACGCGTTGTTCGGGATTTAATTGATTTATGTTTATAGAAGGTTTCAGCTCTTTTTCAGAGAATATTTTACAACTAATAAAAATTATTTCTTTATTCCTACTCCATGCCGCACGGCACTGAGAGCCGAGATTTCATTGCGCCGATCTCTCCATAGACTGCAATGGAAGAAGTAGGTCGCGCTCTGATTGGCTGGGATAGCCAAGCCCCCGCTAGCTCAACCAATCAGCTCTTTTCTGCCTTTTTACTGTATTTTGAACTGTCCCGCCTTTGATTTTGATTGGTTCAAACTTCTCCATAGGCTATAATGGGTTCCTGTCGCCCCTATTCTGATTGGCCGAGATAGCCAAGTCCCCGCTAGCTCAGCCAATCAGCTCTTTTCTGCATTTTTACCGTATTTTGAACTGTCCAGCCTTTGATTTTGATTGTTCTCCATAGGTTTTAATGGTTCATTGTCGCTCCTATTCTGTTTGGCCGGTTTCTGCCGACCAATGAGAATAGCTTTCAGAATTTGAATTACTGTATTTCCCGGCAATTTCCAATATCCTAATTCCTGATATTGCACCGTTCTAGATTTTTGGAACGTGATTTTTGTTATGGAGTTTTTCTTTTTGAGGTTTGAGCTCTTTGTCTGAGAATGTTTTCCGCCTTTATAAAGGCGATTTTTTTGGAATCATACCCCTACCGCACGGAGCTGAGCGCCGAGATTTCTGTTGCGATCTTCTATGCTTCCTCTCATGTTACGTTCTTGCTTCACTTCGCCTCCGCCGGAGCATTTAGACCAAAATAAACTAGGTCTGACTGTCGGAGTTGCCGAGCGCTGCAATGCGCCGGACTTTGCCGACTCGCGATCGTACATGCCTCGGAGTTTTCGAGTGCGCCGCCTCCCGCCCCGGAACGCCTACAGCGCGCCCATTGGCCGCCCCTCTTGCGGGGCGCAGCTCAGTGGCGACGTGCGCCTACACGCATCCCTGCGTCCGACAGGGGGATCGGGCGGAAGCCGGTTACTCCAAAAAACAGGCGAAAAGCCCGATTATACATGCCGCCCTAAGTTAGAACGTGCTTGAACTTGGCAGCTTAATGGCCTATTTCACCTTTTTTACAGCAGCTTTGTATTTTAGTCACTGCAAACATTGCAGTGTTTTGCTCCAAATATATTTGTGTCAGGATTATAAAGCAGTTTTCCTCTGTGTGCTTTTTTTATTTTTGAAATCTGTGAGAATGAGATATTTGTGTGCAACAATTAATGCTTGGTTGTTATTTTTATCCCCAAATGTACAGTTATTTGTAAACTACTTTTAATAACACAATGGTTCTGAAATAACTTAAAGATGAAATCGATGTTACTCAATGTAGCATCAAGATCAATATATACATATTAAAAACACCCTACTGGAAACTATGCAGCCTTCATCTGTTTAAAAAAATGCAGTAGATGGCCCTCCATGTGGAAAGACAGATGATTCCTTTAAGTCATATTGATGTCAAAGCAGTGTATGAAAATCTGTTTTTTGTTTTAAATCACACTTGCGCTATTGTAACTTGGCATTACACACTCTGTGCTTATCTCTAATGGGAACAATGTCAAATGTTTGGCTAAAGTGGAAAAATGCACTGCTATTTGGTGCTTTAAATATCTGTTTTGGGAGTCCAGATTTATGTTAGGCAGAATAGCTTAATTCCTCCTGCTTTGCACCTGTTTCTTATGTTGTAGGACATTAAAACTGCTCCTGCTCAGACACAACATAAACTGTAAAAAATTGTCACAAGAATATAAAGTAGAAATTTTCTTAAGCCAGTAATTACAAGCATTATATTGTAATAAAATATGGATACAGAATACCAGAAACTGAAAAGACTAGGGCGGTCATTTGTATGATCGATCCCCTGTGTGGTGAATTACACTCAGTAGCATAAACACTGAGCAACTGTAGAGACGGCTCAACAATTGGATTACTTTGTGATGTGATTGTTGATTACCCTAACGTAAGGTTATTTGCCAGTTTCTCTCAGGCAGGCAGATGGGCTTATTCCTTGTTCTTTGTGAATCTGTGTACCATCTGCCCAAATTTTGTGTTCTGCTTTATTACAAATGAATGGGCACATGTGTTTGTATACACATCCCATTTCTATGTTTTATCATACAACAATTCTATTAAAGTTGGTTCCATCCTGAGTGTTCTCCCTTCATCAAACTGGCTGCTTGCTGTTACCAGTGTGATAGTCTGTTTATCAGGACGGAGAGTCTGTAGAAAGATTTAAATTCACCCACTTGGTGCAATACTTCAATTCATTGCATATACTCCTCTTCCCATGTCTACTTTTTATTACATGTGCGCTGAACCATTTTTTGGGACTCATGCCCCATTCACATTGTGTTGTGGAGCATATTATCTATTTACATGTTTTTATTTACTTAATTGTGATATTTAAATAAACCTATTTGTTTGTGACATGTGCCCCTGGTGAAGTTGTAGGTATACAGTGATGTGTGTAGTACATCTTTACACCCACATATGAAAAATGGAATGGTGATTTTTCTTTTCTTTTTTTTTCTTTTTTTACATTTCTATGTAGGTGGGTCCATTTTGAATTCTATCGTGGAACGGGACCTGTAATTTGTTGGCTTTCCTCTATTTTTTTAATATTTGTGTATAGGGGATATATTACTTTGTAGATATTTTTATTAATAAATTCTAATATATCAAAGGTGCAATGTTTTGTGCTATATATATATATATATATATATATATATATATTATTATTATATTTTTTTTTTTTTTTTGTTATTCCCATTGCTTTTTTAAATTTTTATAATAATGTTTTGGGGCCATGTCACCGGTATCCAATTAGGATTACCAAAATTATTTGCCAAATGCCAGAATAATGAGAGAGAGAATTTTTTAATGCATTTTTATTACTTTCTGCAAAGTCAAAAGTTTACACACATTTCATTAGTATTTGGTTGCATTGCCCTAAAACTGTATGACTTGGGTCAAACGTTTTGGATATCCTTCCACAAGCTTTTCACAATAGTCATTTTGGCCCATTCCTCCTGACAGTACTGGTGTACATGAGCCATGTTTCTGCCCAAGCTTTAACTTCCTGGCTGATGTCTTAAGATGATGCATCAGCATTGACACAAAATCTTCTTTCCTCATGATGCCATCTGTTTTGTGAATTGCACCAGTCCCTCCTACAGCAAAACAACCCCACAGCATGATGTTGACACCCCTGTGTTTCACAGTTGGGATGGTGTTCTTAGGCTTCCAAGCTTTTCCCTTTTTCCTCCAAATGTAACAATGGTCATTATGGCTAAACAGTTCAATTTTAGTTTTGTCACACCAAAGGACATGTCTGCAAAAATGTAGGTCTTTGTTCCGGTGTGTACTTGCAAACATTAATCTGGCTTTTAAATATTTCTTTTGGAGTAATGTCTTCTTCCTGGCAGAGTAGCCTTCCAGCCCATGTTGCTACAGTACTCATTTCACTGTGGATAATTACCAGCTTCCGCAAGAATCTTCACAAGGTCTTTTACTTTTGTTCTTGGGTTGATATGCACATGTCAGACCAAAGCATGTTCAGCTGGACATTACCATCTTGTTTGTACTTGCATATAATTGTTTGTACAGATGAACGAGGCACCTTCAGGTATCTGGAAATTGCACCCAAGGATGATCCAAATTTGTGCAAGTCCACAATTCTCTTCCTGATATCTTGGCTGATTTTCTTAGACTTTCCCATTATGTTACACACAGAAGAAGTGTGTTTCTGGTGTGCTTAAACTCAGATGTTGCCAATAGTCCTATCAGAAGACATGACATCATCACATGATCTGTCCCAAATTGTTTAAAGGCATAGTAATCCTAGTGTATGTGAACTTCTGACCTTACAGAAAGTAATAAAAATGCCTTAAATATTGTCTCTCTTTCATTATTCTGGCAATTGGCAAATATAAATAATTTTGGTAATCCCAATTAACCTAAAACGGGTAAGGTTTATTCTGATTTCATATCAGATAGTGAGAAAAACATGCATGTGTGTCTTTTTATATAGTGTACATTACTGGTTTCAACTGTATAATACAGCAGAGCCATAGAAATGTATAGGGAAAACATATTCTTTTTTTTTTTTACTATCTATGCTTTATTTCCTATTGATATACACTTTATGCGGCGGACACTGAAATGTAGTCTAGTATACTTTTGTGTTCGACACATAAAGCGTATATGAGTGTGAAATACCATAGGACAAATGTAGTCTAAAAGAGACTACATTAGTCCTATAGATCACTATCCCTCTGCCGTAACATACTTTGGAATACCATTTTTAAGGTACCGTGATGCATACCGGCAAGATAGCTCAAAACATGAAGCAAATGGGCCCTTACATGTTTTATTCACATTTCACAAGTGCCAGATTGTTAGAAATCCAGCATGTATAGTATTTATGTATTTTAGGACCTAGACTATGGCACTGATCTGCTATGATATTCTAGACAATGTATATGCTTCTCACTTCACACTGTGTAACTCACTGCACAAATATATACTGTACATTGAAGCCCCATTCCAAGTAAATAAAGTATTAATGCACATATGCAGGTATTTCATAAGAAAAAATTCTTATCACTGTGTCTTATCACTATTTTTTAATTAATTTTTTTGTATTTTTTAAATGACATAATTTTTGAATAAAGATCTGTTTTTTTAAATAAATTTTTTGTGATGGTTTCCATAGTTACAGGTGTTTACTAGTTTTCCTTTTGGGACCACTGATGTGGTTCGATTTGAAAATTTGCCCATGACAATTATAGGTGTTAAGAAAAAAATTGAAGTTGTCTGTATTTAAGGGCAATATATTAGCCTGACTGTCCTTTATGAAGGCTATATCAAGACTGCTAATGGATGAATGAGGCTTTTCTTATCTATGAGTAATTTGGCAATTATTTCTTCAGTGCCACCAGTTTCACAGGTTCCTATCAGTGTCTTCATTTTAAGAGTGTTACAGACATGCAAGCACTTAGACTAAGCAGGCACATTGTAGTTTCCTATGTTTAGGACATTTCACATATGTTTTATTAGTATGTCTAGACGTTCTGAGAAATTGTTTAATTTTGAAATTAGTGTAAAAGTCATATTTTTAGACAGCTAAAAATTGTGACATCTGGATATTTTTTTGTTCTCCAAGCAAGTTTTGAGATCATCACCTTTATCTTGATAATTTATGACTAACCTGGTGCATTTAAGGGGGGGAAATATTTTTTTCATTTTACTATAATAAAATTGTTTTATTTTTAATCCAGACATTCTTCTTATTTTCCTCTCCACATTATTTTTCTTTTTTCTCTTACCTTTTTTCACCTTTCTTGCTTTCTTAAATGGGTAATCCTTTATTATACATTTATGGCATATCTACAGAATGAGACCTGAATGTCTGATTGATATAAGTCCCTCTTCTGGGATCTGAAGAATGCAGATTTTCCAGCCCCTTTCTGCCCCCATCCTGATTCTTGTTGCGCTTGCAGTGAAAGGATAGGTGGCCACACATGCGCAGCTCTCTCCATTAACTTCAATGGGATTTTGAATACAACCAAGTAAATCACATCTAAAAAAAAAAAAAGGCTTACAAGAAAAAAAATTATTCTCACTATTCTCTTAGATAAAGGTGTTTTAGATAAGCCAAATATTTCCCCACACATAAAAATAAGCATACTCCATTACATAGAAAACCTCTTTCTATTACTGCATGTAAAGAATTACAATTGAAAATTGTGTATGTTTCTCCTATAAAGAGCTGTGAAGGCGAATGGTGTGCAATAAATATCATTTAAATGAGTTTTTTTAAATCTGGCTGTTTCACAGAGCCTGCTCTTCACAGCCAGCTTCAGGCTAACACTTCCTATTCAGGCTGTCGGTGGTTCTATAGCAGTGATTGACATATCAGCTCTGTTATTATAAGCTGAACCTATTAACCTAGGTAAGCTTGTGTACACAAGCAGGAAATCAGAACTGCTCTAGCTCTAAAACAAAGCAAAATTGGAACATTGATATATTTGGTGATACTCTTTATCTTTGCCTACATGTTTAAAGTTACATATTTGTGATGACACTTTTAGGTTTAGTCAAGAGTTTTTTTCCCTGAAGAAAATAAAGATAACAGCATATCAAAAGATGTTGTTGTAAAATCTGAGACAAGTTGGAAGACATTTATGGCCTTTCTGTATCTTAAAATGCCAAATGTCTATATTTTTCTGCTGTGGGATATCATAATTGTTTCACAGTGGCGAGATACTTAAAAGATGACTGACAGACATTGTATTAATGTTCTCCAGACACTGAAAAATGACCTAAACAGTGAGTATTTCTCATACTTCTTTGATCAAATTAAACTGATTTAAAAACCTAAAAAATATTTTCTCTATTGAAAAAAGAAAAATCCTCGCAGTAGTTCGTAGTTGCTAACTCAATGAAATAGTGAAGTATGGGGAGCAACAAAATAAAGGTTTTGGTTAGGGAGTAAAATCCTCCCTTATTTATAGGCGATTAAAACTTTTTTATATTAACCCACTCAGAAAACCATTTAAAGGACTACAACTTTTTAATATACTTTGCTTAGGGGTATTATCATTACATGCTTTCGCAGACTTAAGCTGTTGATCTCTGTTACAGCTTCAAATCCAGGGGCCTCTCAGTAGGTGTATCTCTCCTCCCAGGAGGCAAGTCTCCCCTCAAAGAAGAGTTGTGACATCATCATTCTTGGTGAAGCAGTTGAAGGGAGAGGTTGTCATAGCTCCTGCAATGTTCTCTTGTCTGCAGAGCGCTCAGGTCCATCCCAGGCTGCACAAGCTCTTTGTAAGCGGAACCCCCACATTGCTGTAACCAGAACCCCTGTATTGGTATAAGCAGTTCTACATACAGGCTGAAATGATGAAACAAATGAGAGAAATGCATGCTGCCCTCTCCCCTGCCCCCTTAGTTATCAGACAGGAGGTAGAGGGGGCATCATGGAGTACAAGGCTGTGTTATATGGCGGGAGAGTGAATCTAACAACTAGAGACTCAGTAATTGCCCAGATCCTTCACCTTAGAGCTGGGACATTAACAGAAAGAAGCTCACACGGCCTTTATTATACAGATACAGCCTGCATAAAAAACTGAGGCACCTAGTTTCACCTTCAATTTACACAGCTCAGAGTTGAATAAGCACAGAGTGCAAGCAGCCAATCACAGCACAGGGGTCATAACCCATCCAGTGGACATGTCTGAACAGGCTGAATGACATATCAGTCAGCCAATCACAGAAAAGGAGGGGTGTCCCGTCAGCTGCTGTAGAAATAGCTATAGATGCACAGTTTATCTCATATCTTCTATCGTACGTGAATTTGGTAATGCAAACAAACTGCAAAAGTACTTTTTTTTACTGTCCACATCGTTAGAGATATGATCTTTGTAGCGAGAATACCCCTTTAAATTAATAGTAGAGGTCAATCTAAAAAACAAATCTAAAAAACAAAACTATGTAATCTATCTAGCTATCTATCTGTCTGTGTATAGATAGATAGACCTATATAAATATATGGATAGATGGATGGATGCATCACATGTCTAAGTAGGACTTTAAAATCATATGTGATGCTGCTGGGGAGTTACAGACAATAATAAAAGTAGAAAGTGATAAAAATGTTGTATGTACATAGGTTGTGCCACAAAAATAACGCTGCTCTACTAATGGAACAAATCGAGGTTATGGCTTTTAAAATAAAATAAAACAAATGGTCTTGAATATGTTTTCCCATAAGAAATATTTATGGCATACCGATAGGGACTGCACTTATCATAAGATCGCACTCCCAAAATTCTCAGTTCAGAACGGAGAGTCTCGTTTGTGTTCTATGGCAGTTCCGAGTACAGCCAACAAACACCTCTCCAATATGTATCTAAATTATAGATTGCAGCTTGACTGTCTGTAGGGGAAGGTAGCTGTTATAAACACTTTCACTTGCAATTCTTGTTTTATGAAATTAACCTATAGGAATCATTTAAATTATTAGGAGAAGAAGTTTAGTCATAACTTATAAAATGACTGCTGCAAATAGAAATGTGCCACAGTCCATTACACAGAATTGTGTTTTTCCCAGGACAGTCTGGATGATAAGAAAGGTGGAACCGTAAATCATATTGCTGCCAGATTGGGCTAAGTATGAGGCCTTCACCCTTTTAAAAATGCTCATAACCTACAGGCAAGAGAATAAGTACAATTGGTGACCATTTTGGCACCGAGATGTGAATCGTCGCTAGGGATGGTAAATGTGTGCACACTTTAGATTATATGGTGACTTAGTGTAGAGTTAAATGCAGGTCTTTCAGCCTTTCATCCTCCCATCCCATACAATGATGCTTTATACTCACTCTGGCAGCACTGCTAATTGCTGCATTGTCTGCTGAGATGTCAGGCAGTAGGAGCACAGACTTTAACAGTTGCTCCTTGAATAATGAATTAAATAATTACAGAATGTTAGGCTGTTATCCAATTACTGTGACATTTAGCCATTCTTTGCAGCTAACTGGATTACGTTCATTATAAAAAGATTAGTTCAAGAATGAGAGGAAAGCACAACAAAGTAACCATTCAGCACTGCTTTCAGCCTGGCTGGGTGATCATCTTTGTCAAAGGCTTTTGGTGAATGGCTTTGTGGCTACGTTTGCTTCATGTACAAGTAGAATCTAAGCAAATCCACTGTGGTCTGTGGTATATTTTTTCTCATCAGGAGGACAGGGCTGTTTAGAAAAAAACTTAAAAAAACTTTTTTCATGGCATTATATTTGTCTGTCAGTTCATGTTTTTTCAGCATAGTGTAGCAATGGTCTTCTGTCAGACTGATAAAAAATGTATTTGAGTTATGTGTGGTAAAGTGGGGATGGTGACGCATGTGGCACATTCTTGTGAAAATACAGCAATGCCTTACACATTTAATAGACAGGCAGGTGGCTTATATTTATGTCTGCTGCCAACACATTTAGTCCTGGCAGCCAGAGAGAAGATGTCATAAAACACTTAGCATTGAGAGGAAGTGGTGAGAATGACCAGAGATTTGTTATGTTTTTTTCTTCTCTGTCTTAACTTTTTTTTATACACATATAATTAATGCTGCACTTTTTTTTGTAGCTAGGTCTACCCACAGCCTTTTTGTAGTAAGATTAGTACAGTTTTAACTATCAAGCTACATTTGTTGTCTGAAGGAACACTTTGGTGCAGATTTACTAAAAGGGCTTGTCCACATGGCATGGTATTTTGGTCAGTTTGTGGTTTTAGAAACCATCTGAAAACCGACATCCAACGCTACCCCATAAACTTTAATAGAAAATCAGTCTCCACTGCACAGATTTTCTGCTGGATGATTTTTTTACACCATCGGCGTTCCGAAAAACTTGAACATGTTCATTCTTCCACCTGGTTTTTGGGCAGAACATGAACATGTAGGTGCGAAGGGGGAGGCCTTGAATACGCAAACCATGGACAAAACCCGTCCCCCTGAGTGCCAAAAAAGACCAAATACCGATCGGAAAATCCAAACGATATTTTGTCTTTGCCGTGTGAACGCACCCAAAGTGTTTAATAATACACAGTCACTTTAGACTAGACTCTAAGAACACACCAAGTTTATAACAGTGGCTCATGCTGTATAATACATTTGGGCAGGCTAATACACTGTTCTCTAACTTTACACTATCAATTGCTTGACATATAATAGAGCATTGAAAGTCATATTCCTTTCTCTGAAATCACACCCTCTTACCACTAAGCTAACCCTCTTGCCAGGTGTGGAGCAAATCTGCAAATAAAAGTTTAAATTGAGCAATAAATCTGGTACGAAGCATGTACAAAGCCAGTTTTTGGTAGTGTAATTGTATTAGTAAATCTCCCCTATTGAGTTGCATGCAGCTCAATGTACTCCAGTGGACAGCAATTGTCACTTAAAAATTAAAGGAACACTATAGGATTTAATTTTCCTTATAGGAATGTGTAGAGAGAATGGCTTTTGGTCAAGAGGAAGGGTGGCTTTTGTTTCAGAAATTAAGAGTACTGGTCATGTGACCTAGCGAAAGAACAGTGATTACAAATCCTATGTACAGATGCTGATCAAACAATAATCAGCATTTATCAGGCGCAAAAATGGGCTGTTTAGCCAACTTCTTCCTACTGCTTGTGACCTTTTGATTTGTTTCTCTAGATTTCAACCTGCAAAATTTTATAGCTTTAGGCTATAATACAGGCTGTAATTTAGAATGATTTCAGAATATGGAATGCAGTGTATATAAAAAATTACTTAACTTCTGTTTGCAGATTAATTCCTTATGTAAACTGCAAAATTGTGTCGTAAGTTGGACATATGCTTAGGTGGGATAAGATGGAAGAGGCTTGAAATCATAGAAAATAGTGAAATCCAGCATCCAATCCAAAAGCCAAAAATATCCAAAGTAAGATTTCAAAAGTATAAAATAATCTTTATTATTCCATCACAAAAGCCAAAAAATTAGTAACATGAAACATGAACAAAGCAGCGTTCATGCCGACGCTTTTTTTTCCCAGAAAATCAGTCCTTATTCATAGTGTGCCCATAGTATTGGCACAGTATGATTCATGACAGATTTTTGGCTGTCGGATGTGATACTGGATTTTACTTTTTTCAATGTACTTGCATGCCTCTGAGCATCTCTCTCCTTTCCGGGACATCCAAAGATGGCAGACCATATAGCTAATTACTAACACCAGGTGAGCTGACTGATACATTGTATCCTTTTTTTTTTTTGAGGCTTGATGTCACTACTAAGAATGGTGCTACATGACCATATTGGTTGCAGATCATTAAAGTGATGTTTGCACCACGAAGAGAGGACGTACACTAGGTTGTACTAGGAACTCTCACTGACTTCAGTGGAAGTGTTCCAACCACCTCTTTAGTTCAAAACAGAGAGGTTTTAGGACCCACACTTACTGTATCAAACATTTATGACATATCCTAATGATATGCCATCAGTGTTTGTGGTGGGAAAAGCCCTTTAAGATCTCAACTAATAATAGTGAATGTGGTCTCTTTGCTATGTGCAAGTTAATGTGATTGAGGCATGACTGAATCCGAAATCCAAACCTACTGGATTTAACTGCAGTAACATTTACTATCATTAGTCACAAATTTAGGAGCACAACATTGTGATCTTTATGTTGCACAGCTAAAGTTCTGGTGCAGACAAAGCCTTATTCTGACTCCAACACCAACTAGTTGAACTTTTCAAGAGCATCATGTTATTGCCTCTGTACATTAATAAAAAGAAGTGCACCCACTTTGAATTCTGTGGTTTTACATATTAGGACATAATAAAAAAGGAAACATGTTCCTTAGAAGGTGATAAAACTAGGCAAATTCAACCTGAAATAAACCACAACACAAAACCTATTCTACCATGTCATTATCAAACCAAAATAGAAACACCATGTGGGAAATACAAAGGGTGCTTTTACATGGTGTGGTTTTGTTGCATATTTGTTGTGGCTTTTCTGTTGCTGTACTGCACAGCAGCGAGACTATCTTTTTAACAATTTCCTAAATTTTTTGAAAGTGTTGCAGGTGAGTAATCAATTATTATGTTTGTAGTCTACAAGACTACTACTACTACTGTCTGTCCAAAGGAAATTGGGGCATATTTATCAAGGCAGTTGCACCATAATTCTGGCATTATTTGTGCCAAAAATAATGTTGTACCTGTACATGCTTTACACTACATTTATTAGCAGAAAGTTTCTAGATACTTCTGCACCTCATCTGACAAAAGGGTGTGTCCACAGTAAAAAGGGGCGTGGTTAATCAGAAAGGGGTGCTGCACGTTGCTTGTGCTTGTGACGTTGTACGCCAAAAAATGTGCTTCAATTTTGGTGCAGTTAGCATAAAATAAGTCAACTTAGAAAAGGTGTAAAATTAGACTGTTTTAACATGTGCCAGATTTATCAACACTATTGTGAGAATGTGTAGTCTAACTTTACACCGTCTTAGAGTTAGACAGTATTTAAAAATCTGCCCCATTTTCTTCAGAAGTCCGCAGCTTTGCAAACTTGAGTTGTGGTGCCATATTCTTTTAGGAAAGTAAAAAAAGACTGAACAAGAATTTCTTGTTTGTAAATTTGCATCTAATTGTACTGCCATGAACTTGATGTATTGAGGCCTTGAGATATAACTTTTGGATTTTTCAGTTTTTCTAAGCATCAAAGGTCTGACCTTGGGATGAATTTGCTGGCATATCCAACCCTGGAAAGATTGTCAGCTTTCTTGAAAGTTTTACAATTGTGAATAATATTTCTGAGATCAATTCTGATATTTTTCCTATTTGGCACTATGTTAGCTGATGCCTGAATGCTCCAGACTGCATACTGCCAAAACTATGGCTTTTATTGAGGTGGTCAGACTTACTAATTAACCCCTTAACCCACCTGGATGTATGGGTACATCCAGGTGCCGGTAAGGCTACATAGCCATGGGGTGTTAGCTGCTTGTTTCAGCTAACACTTGGTGGTTACAGCGCGGGAGGGTGCCAACACCATCCTGTACTGTTTAACCCTTTAGATGCTTAGATGCATATGCTATGGTATGATGAATGACACCATTAGAAAGTACATCATGTCCCACAAAATAAAAGCCCTCATATATCTATGTTGGTGAAAAACCAAAAAAATTGTAGCTTTGGGAAGATGGGGAGGGAAAAAACGAAGAGCCACATTATTTTGACTGTGGTGGGTAAAGGGATTAAACAAGAGCATTTTATGAGCAGTGCCTAACTGCCACTTACCCACTTAATTCCTACATAAGCAGTAAGGCTATGTTCACTCACGCGTTTTTCAGCTACATCAAAAATAAATGTACCCATTATTTCACCTTTTCCAAAATAGAGTTTATTTGAAAACCACCTGTATTCAAATAAATCTGTAACACAAAGTTTAAACCAGCCTTAGGATGTACTTGATTTTTCAGACACTGCTTCTTCATTTTGATCAAGAGTTTGTTAAATAATTAATAATGACATGGTGACCTGTTGGTGCTCATCTTTATTTTGGTGCTCATCAGATATTTTTTTATACAAGCTTGCAAACCAGAGTAAAGGTTGGGCTGTACAATTACTTTCAACAGACAATGCAATAATTAGCTGTATCACAAGAATAAATTCACTTTTAATATCTCACAGCATGAGTTAACTTTTAATAAAAGTTCCAATACCTGTAAGTAAATTGGTTAGATCCATTCTGACAAATCAAATATTGTGTTTGGAGAACAGCTTGTGATCACTAAATTGATAGCATGTGCTGCATATAATATGTAATATTAACATGCTCTTAAGTCTGAATTACTTTCCATTTTAAGCTGCCACCATCGCATTTGGTAATTAGAATAAGTGTTCCAGATCAAGTCATCATACAAACAAAAAAAAAATGAATGTCCAAAACACGATGAAATAACAACAGCATTTAATTTACTATTGAACATTAAGGCTATGTCTCCACGGCATAGAAAAATGATCGCATTTTCATCGGTTGTAGGATTCTAAAACCACTGAAAATACGACAGTTCAGCCAGCCCATAGACTTAATAGAAAAAAGACCTGTAGTCTACACCAGTGTTCCCCAAATCCAGTCCTCACGCCCCACCAACAGGTCATGTTTTCAGGATCTCTCACAGAATGCACTAACAATAATTAAATCACCTGTGCAGCATAATTAAATCACCTGTGTAATGCTAAGGAAAGCCAGAAAACATGACCTGTTGGTGGGCCTTGAGGACTGGAGTTGGGGACCTCTGGTCTACACAGGTAATTTTTTTTCTCTGCTCATGTTCTGGCACCGGTGTATTATACAACGTGTTGTATAATCCGCCGATGTTTTGAGTCTTGTTGTTGGTTTCCCATATAATCAATTGTATGTTCGAAGGCAAAAAGACAAGAACCAACCGCGGCTTTTGCGCAAAATGTGACAAAAACCACGGTTGTGCATCGGACAAAAAATTATTTTTGGACATGTAGACATAGCCTAATTGCAATGAGCTTGCTGTCATAAAATTTTTCACAAATCTATATGCCTTCTGTGTCACAAAGAAAAGTTTGGTAAACCTTTAGGAGACCTTTTTCAGGTACCCAAACGGATACCCACTACAGACATCCCAAACAGGACAGAAATATGGTGTGAACCTAGCCTAATATGGTACTTTATAGCATATGAAATAATACAGCTTCATACTAAGGCTATGTTCACATAAAGTTTTTTTACGTGTTTTTTGTTGTTTATAAGCGTGTTTTATTCACCAAAGTATGCACCAAAAAGAAGAAAATAAAATATGTGGCAGAAATTAGAAGGTGTCCATTGGATTTCTGCCACAAGTTATAAGACATGGGAACATAGCCAAAGTGTAACAATATGTAGGCATCAGGCCTATCGCATGAGGATATGTACTTATAAATCAGTTGTGATTAATTCTGCTTTGAGGGTGTAGGTCTCAAATAGGTTTTACGTTTTTTTAAATGGCGTTTTTGAAGCCAAAAACAGATGTTGATCACAAAGGAAGAGAAAGT
Source organism: Phyllomedusa bahiana (assembly GCA_025379985.1). Lineage (NCBI taxonomy): Eukaryota > Metazoa > Chordata > Amphibia > Anura > Hylidae > Phyllomedusa > Phyllomedusa bahiana. The sequence continues at coordinate 177,692 of JAODAL010001317.1, read as the reverse complement.
ATAAGGCTGGGTATAGTGGTTGCATAGTTGCAATGATATGTCTAAAAATGCACTGACCTGCAACGTGAAGCTGGAAAGGAACCTGTGGGCTCATTTATGTTGCCCAAACAACGGGCAGCATGAAATAACTGCAGGATTTCTGGGCCCAAAAATGTGGGCTTTAAAACGCCTGGTACGAAAGAGATGATGCAGATGAGCGCCTTCTCCTTGCCCCATCAGCTTAACCTACAGGACTCACCCTCCTTGATCTATAAGACAAGAGAGCTGTCAATTAATAAAATTCCATACTTAACACATGCTGTGTTTTGAGAAAGAAAACAAAGACATTATGGACCAAAAAAAAATAAATCAATAAAATAGCCTTCCAGCTAACATTTGGCTGCATCACAAAAAAGCGTAAACCGTAGATGTGTTGTCATGCTTAGTGTTTTTAAAAGAGACTCTCTCTTTTGAGTGTATTTTTTTTTCTGCTTTTTTAAAGCGAATCTGTCACCATTTTTTTTTTCTTATTAAATCAAGCCCCTGATCCATATTCTTTTCCTCTCAGTCGTTTTTATTTACTGATTGTAGATTTCTGTATTCGGCCGGCTATATATGTCTGTGGGGAAGACATTCTTGCTTGCACGGCTTTAACAGCAGTCAGAGAGATACTTTACAGCAGCTTCATGCACATAGCATTCTTAAGACAGTTTCTGTCCCATAGACTCGTATAGGAGAGTTTCACTGTGAAGGGAGAGGAGAAGGGGAGCTGTGACATCTCCTCTTGTGACTGGTGGATTCTGTGTTATCTGTACACAATGGTGTCTCCTTTCAGTGTGACCCTGCTTTTACTGATAAGGAGCACACTGCTGAAAAGCTGTCTAAACAGAACAGGACGTGTCAGACAATTATTAGGCTTAGTGGCTAAAGTGAAAACTTCAGGACTTAAGATTTATTAAAAAAATACTGAAAGTGATATGGAAAATTAAAAAAAAATAACCAAACATTCCTCAAAAAAGTGTTCACCATAAAAATGGGAGTACAACAATAGGTCATTTTATAATCACACATTCCCTTAAATGTTTTATATTTTTTGTTAGTGAATGCTACAGACATAAGGCATTTCTTGTGTTTTTATCCACATTACAGATCATCTGATTCAAACAGTAATTACTGAATTGCAACAAAAAACTGGCAACACAATGGTTAAAAATTGGTATTTGTTTTTAAAGCCAAAAGAAACTATAACAGAAACTATATATGTTGCAATTATTATTGCTTTTAAAACTGCAGACTTGTTTCTCTTTTAGGCGTCATGCATTTTTTCAAACAGTTTTTGTAGCGTTTTGTTAAAAAAAACTGTGTATTGATACAAAAATTCTTTCATTTTCTTTAATGCTTTTTATTTTTAATGCTGCATTTTTGTCATCACAAATCTAAGTCCATCGCACAATTTGCAATGCAATACAATACAAAAGACGCATCAAAAAGAAAAAGCAACACGGATGCACACACGCCTTTTTTGGTGCTGAAGGAAAAAAAAACAATGGAAATCTGAAGATCAATCGAGAGAAAAAACGCTACAAACTATGTGAAAAAAAAACAGTACACTGTGCTACATTTTGGAGAAACTAGTATTTACGAAAAAAAAACACACCCAAAGTACAAATGTACGTTAAAGACAGTGGGACACATTTATCAATAGTGTCTGACTGTATGACAGAGTAAACTCAGCCTAGACATTTATCATAGTGATCATAAACCTGGCACAGATTAAAACTGTCTAGTCTAACTTCATACCACTTTTAAGTTGGCTTACTTTTATGCTACTGACTATGCCAAAATTTTGACACATTTTAACTCAAGCCCCTTACACACAGAGCCACACCCATTTTGCAGAGGTCACGCCCCCTTAGACAACCATGGCACAGAAGTGTCTATAAACTGTCTTTGGGCATGTTCACATGGCGTGTTTACTTCGTGTTTACATACGCTCTTCTATACGTGTTTGTATCCATCTGTCAGACCCCAAACGGACCCAAACATGTATCGAATAAATAGCAATGTGATTTACATTGCTTTTTATTAGAAACACGCATCAGCGTCAATTCTTGGTCCGAAAGACACAGCAGGAGACCTATTTTAAACTAGGTGGTGCGATCCTACTGCATCCAACATGTATTCAAACACGCAGCTGCATGTTGGATCTGTTTTGGATCCAATTGCTGCTGCGGTTTTGGATCCGATTTTCGGATCCAACACGGATCCAAAATGGGATCCAAAAACGCCCTGTGAAAATACCCTCGGGGTATGTCTACATGGCGTTCTCCTGGTGTATAGTGCAGCATAGATGTGTGCGCTGCTATACACCGAGTGTTTTAGAAGTAGGCGCTGGTCAGCGTATACTTCTAAAAGGCTATGGCCTGGCCCCCATGTCAATTCTTTCTCCCGGCTACTACAGTTTATAAAAAAATAAATAAACTTGAAAAATACAAATGTGATCTGGTGAGAGAAACAGAAATGAAACCGTAAATTACCTATCTTCAAAAACTCCACCCTCCCAATTGTATGACAACCCTCATTTAGACACTTTTCTACCTCTAAAAGGGGAATCACCCCACCATAAAACCATCCAATTACAAATGTATGTAATAATCACTAAAAGCGTTCAAGGCTCCCCCTCTCACAGTCATGTACCCCTTTGCCTAGTTCTTCTGTGTTTCATTATACAGTATCTTAACTCTAATTCCAATCATAAGTGAAAACAACATTCAATAATTAATGGCAAAATTATATTTAATTTATACCTTTATACATATAACTTTCAGTAATAAGTTGGGAATTGTGTTAGTGTTAACTCTAGTAATAAAAAAAAAAAAAATTTAAATTATTTAATAATGTTGTGTATGATAGAGTCAAAAGATGCATGGCGAACATGAGGACAGTACATGCTGTGAGGAAATAATTTAGGTAGAAGATGTATTGTTTATTAGCATTGAGCTGCACGAAACTGATAGCACACAGATTTATGAATTATTAATACGGATAGGGCACATTTGATTTAATTATCTTTATAATAATGCATTGCTTATTTTATGCAAAACATTTAAAAGGAAGGCAAGACTTATTCTACTGACTTAAATTTACAATCCTTTCCATCAGTTTTGCGCATGTTGCATTCCTGTGTCTTTTGTGCTTACTTTAAATTAAACATTTGGAGAAGCATTACCTGATCTTTAGTCTGCTTTAAAGTGTCACCTTTATTGTGTTAGCCATACCCAAGTTTGCTGACTAAAGAGCCCTGGGTATGGCTTCTATACTAACCAATATATACTGCACATAAGACTCTTCAATAATCACAGTTACCTTTGCAAGTGTTTTATCCATTGTGCCACCTGCATCTCTCCCCTCCTAAACTAAAATTAGGCAGAAGGGCACTGTCACGTATACATTTACCAGTACGTGATGTGGGGGCCACTGTAAAACAGTGGATTTATTTCCATTCAATCTGAATTACACCTATCTATTATTCATGTGGCAAGTTGAGCATAAATCACACTCCAAAATAGTTCAGGCACCCAAAAACTATCCCCTGCCACCACCTTCCTCAATAATCAAAAGAAAAGAAATTGGAGGGAAGGACTCCGATACCCACAAACACTGCTTACTGGCACCCAGAGGGTTAAACACTAATGTGCTGCTCCTTGGCAGTCACAGCGTTAAAACACTTTGATCATGGATATGGATTCTTAGAGCATACAAGGACCAGACTTATTAAAGTTTTAAGCTTTAATACAAACAAGTTAAAATTCTTATATAAAGTACAAAAAGAAAAAAAATAATGTGACATACTAACATGCAATAACAGTCATAAAATAAAAAGGGAGAAAAATCTTAGAAAATACCTAACTTGTACAAAGGCAGATTATCTTCCTACTCCTGGGAGCAAGGAAAGGAAGAATGGAACTCAGCCCAGCTGCTGCTGATCTCCCATGCTGTGAACCACAATTTCCTCTGGAAATCATATCTTATAACCTGCCCAGTTGGTTCAAGTTTCAGAACTGATCATTAGGGTAATTTGTTGTCCCTAACTGGCTGATTAGATTATAAATGGGGAAGGACAGTTCATTTCTCATTAGGTGTGTCCCCAAATTGACCCTTTATAAGGCATGTTGGCAGTGTCAGGAAGTTGGATAGATGAGTACCTGGTCATTTCTTTTGAAGTTACTAAACTCCAAGCTCCATGTCATGTTGGTGATAACCTGTTAATCCCAATTAAAATGTAGTGCTTTTTAACCAGGTTAATGGCTATTGGATAAACAGTTGTGTAAACAGCGTGTAGACAGGGCAATGCAAATAATTGACTTTTAGTGGGGAGGGGGATAGAAACACACTTCCTATTACAATATCATTACTGATCAGGAACAGACCTTATTATAACATCATCACTGTTTCTTAGTGACCAGATGCCTTCAGAGTCTCATTTTCCTTAAAGGCACAATTACAGTTTGTTCAAACACGTCGTATGCTCCACAATGAATTTGTGTGCAGGAAATCCACAGCTACTTCCAATGGCATCATTATGGATGGCATAAAGAAATCTCATTCACACACGGAGTTAAAAAAAAAACATGGAATCCGCACAGCAGTTGATCTGTCTTGTGGAATGGAGAGGCCTAAATCTGCAGTGTAATTTTACTGTTGTGGAAATGTTGTGGATAGAACAGATTTTTTTTTATTTTACTTACATAACCTGCACAATATTATTTCACTGTGGACATTAAGTTAAAAGGGTGTTCCGGCCCTAACAACGCTTGTTTTATCTGTCGCGGTATGAAATAGAAGAAAAACCTCATACCATACTTGCCTCCCGGATTCTCCCGTTCAGTATCTGCATCCAATGCGTTCAACCTGGAAGTAAGCAGTGAACGCCAATCACAGGCCACAACGGGATGTGCACGTGATCTCTGTGGCCTGTAATTGGCTGCGGCTGTCAGGTGAATTAAGACCTTTCACAGCTTCGGCGAACAGACCGGAAGCCATGAGTGAACGAGTGCGTCTGGGAGGTATGAGGTTTTTCTTTTATTTATACTCATACCCTGACAGACAAACGAGCAATACTGGGGCCTGGAACACCCCTTTAAGTGGCCACAAAAAAAAGCTGCTGAATAAAAGACTGAGAGAAACCATCCAAAACGCACACTTGCATTTCAGCATTCGAATTTAAAACAAACCATTAATTATTAAATGTTATATAGCAAAAAGTAACAAAATGAATTGTTAGAACCCATGTGCAATGAAAGTTTTGCTATGGAACTCTTATATGGTGTCTTAAGGTACATCCACACGATGAGTAAAATTTACTCATTAGATTCTGCCATTGAAAACTGCCTACACCAACGCACTTTCAATGATTTCACATGCTTATTCCATGTGGATTCATGGTTGTTTTTTACTTGTGGCTTTCAGTCGGCAACAAATCCCATTCATTTGTATGTGGTTGTGGATGCAGATCTGCATTAAAAAACACATACAAATGTTTTTGCCGCGTTTTGCACAAAGTTTTTAGCCATCCTTAGTTTTTAGCCATCAGTAGTAAATTTCATTCTTTTCGTGTGGAATTCTACCAAAAAATTAACATGTCCACAGTTTTTTTTTTCACGGTAAAAAAACTGACCACCGAAAATACGTGTTGTACAAACTACAATGTATATTTATGATTTATATCAGTGGAAATTGTTTGCTTACTTTAATCCATGTGGCTTCCAACTTGTAGACATAACCTTAGGCTAAAGTCTCACATGCTGACAAAACCACATCCACATGTGGTGACCAATGATGGCATGATCTGCTGGTTTTGTCTGAATGTAGCATCTGCATTGTGGCACTGTACACTCACATAAAAAAAAAACAAAAAAAAAACAAGCTTATTTCAAAGGGAAAAACATGTCTTTAGGCACTATTGTTTGTTGTGATTTTTTAAGAATAAATTTCCATGCATTTTCAGGCATTTACTTATCAGATATGCATTAGTTACATAAGACCTGTAATTTTAAAAGGAAAATTACCATGAAATGTCAAGCACTTGTGTCCTAAAAAATGACACATTTAAATGTGCACAATGACAGGTATTTCCCTTAAAAATAATGTAATGCTTATTAGGGGTATTTATAATGTGTAATTTGGTGAAGAATACCAGTGTATTATGTTTCAAAATACACATCAGAAAATGTTGTGTGGACATAAGAACACAGTGTCCATGAAACATACTAAACAGCTGATAAATAAGCAGCAGGGAATTCAGCAGATGCAGCATCTTGTGCACTAGTATAATTAAACTGAGCCTGGCGACTCCCAAAGGAACAGTGATTTAATCATTAGAATGATTAGGCACAAAAATGATTGTGGCCTTGTCGGCAGGAGCACAATGCTTCGACTGTGGAGTTTTTATACAAGGACATGTAGGCGTACATTTAAGCCACTTAGGATAGCAGGAACCAACTGCAGCCCGATGGAATTCATTGGTTAATTTGCAGAACTAATAGCACTGTCTACGGTGGTCTGGCGTACAGTATGAATGTACACTAATAGGAACTAACTTTAAATATTCTTCATTAGGCTTGTTTTATCACAACATTTTTCATTGGATTTTTGTTGTGTGTCTTAACATAAAAAATGCAAGTAAAAAAGCAACAAAAATGTTTTTTTTTTTTCGAGCATGCAAATGTTTCTAGAATTAACTTTGGAACACAGGTGAAATTTAGGTTAATAAAAACATTTTTGGTACATTGAAGAAATGCAGTGTGTGAACACCACTTTTTTGTTGGGGTTTTCTTTTTGTTCTCAGATGTTACTTTGAAGTTGATAATGTAATATAAAATGCTCCACATACACAGTGCTATGGTTTTAGGTCTTTTGGTGTGTTTTAGTTTTTGCTTATTTATTTTATTTTAGAGATGCATTTCTTTTTCTGTGGTTTTCTTTTTTTCTCTAAAGAATGCTACAGCAAACTTCTGTGGTGTTTGCAAAAAAATAAAAAAGGCAAAAACTTTGGCAAAAATACTGGCCATCATCTACTCATGTGGTTGCACTAAAAAAATCTTAAAATATACCAAAAAGTGGCACATTTTTAGTCTTAGACACATTTATTATAGGCTTAAGACATTTTCTGCTCACTGCTCAGGGTGTGTGGCTTACTGGGAAGTGGATGTGGGTTAGTGAATATTTTTATGATGTAACATGCTGCACCAAAATCTGTGGTTAAAAAGCACTTAAATTCTGGCGTAGAAAGTAAGCCCAAAAAAGTTTAAAGTTGCACCAATTTATCAATTAGCATGAACCACTACAATAAAGCTGGTGTGTTTTTACACTGCTTGTCCAAGTTTACACAGGCTACACAGGCTATCAACAGGGAAACCCTATTGTGACATATAAAGGGTTAAAATAACCGTAGATTTTTGTTGACAAAATTTTTTTTTATCAGGCTGACCCAAATCTTAACGATTCAAATTTGACCCAAATCCGGAGCACAACATTAATACCTAGCAAGCAGATAGCTTAATACAGATGGTGCAGTAACAAAAAGCATGAATAGATGTCTAGCATATTTTATAGATTGATTACTTGGAATGTTTTCCGTGAAAATTTACAGCTGACATTTCTTCCTTACTGTATGTTTTCTATTTTCATGTACAGTCGAGGAGGGAATATTGTAGGTGGGCTGCTTGGCTTCATTGCCAGGGCTGCTTTTTAGTCCCAGTCCGGCCCTCAAACTGTTGTATTAAGTTAAGAAGAGTGTATTTGTATAATTTGATATACTATATATTAGAATCACCATAGAATGTTGCAGCGTCGATAATGGGTAAATCTAAATATGCCGTCTGATGTTCACTTCTATTGAATTTCTACTTAACTATGACAGTTTTAATCATACAGGAAATTGTAAAACTTAGTATCACGAGAGCCACTCATAACCTTATGGATTGCACCAAAAGTGTTTGACATACGGGCTCCGCCGGACCTGCTGGATGGGCTCACAGTGCTCCCCCAGACCTCCTAGCTGGGTTAGAGGGGGCTTTCATGCTGCAGAGAGAGGAGGGAAAGGAAGGGAGGGAAAATTGGTGCCCCCCACTTTTTGAACCAAAGTTATGCCTATGGTTTCAGCCTCTGTCTTCGAAAAGTGATCTGTATTCAGATTATATATTTTGTTTTATATTACTTTGCCAATTTCAGTTTTGCCATTTTTAGAGGTAAACATGGTAAAGAATAACTTGGTTTCAGGTGGTCCCACTTTAAAGAAATTGGACCTGTCAGGTCAGTTTTTAAAAGCAAACATTCAGAAAATGGCTTAGCTCCAGCAATAACACCACAATCCACTATCTTAATGGACTTTGTTCCAGTGCATTTCCTAGCACAGTCAGCCTTGCTTTGCATTTCTCCTCCAGTCGATTTTTGGGAGACAAACGTTTATTAAGGCCCAGCATGTCTTGTTTCACAGCGATCAAGTTTTGGATGTCAGAGGTTGTGCTTTGGACCATGTCAATTTAAACACAGCATCCATTCTGACAGTCATAAATGGAAGAGAAACATATTCCGTCATTTGTGAGAAGCCACGTGTGGTGTGATACACGTTTTTTTGCTTAGTCAAACAAATGCGAAGAACATATGATCTATCCTAAATGAAAGTGTAGAAGTAACTCCTATGGGGACAATCAAGAACTTCAGTTGCCAATTAATATAAAGTTCACATTTAAAAATAATGAGTAAAAGACCTTTGAAAGTTGAAACCTGTAAGATCCCACGAACCACTGCAAATAATATTAACCTGAAAATAAGCCAGAATGTTTGGTGTACTCTCTAGACATTAGTATAGACCAGTGTGATAAATGTGTTAATCGCCACTGGTGGAAAAATACCAATACCACTATATCATATTGCACATAACCTTTAACTTCCTGGTGTTGAATTAACAACATAAAGTAAGGACAGCCTGCATTTCTTGATTTGAGCCTCCAGGCAGTTTTAAACCAGTCATCTACATATATAAGAAATATAGAATTTGGCATTGTCTTAATTCAACACATTTCCTAAAATAAAGCAACATAAAAGTGCAGTCTCTGGAGAATACATCCATGAAGTTTATGAGTATGTCTCCAGTCATGCAGAAGTAAGAGCTTCTACGTTGGATTATTTTCTTTGTGCATTAAAATTAATAGTTTAAACATTTGTCTAAGTGACAAGAAAGATTGGATAAGCAGTATTACAAAACTTGAGTAATTTGTCAGTCACATCATAGAATTGTATTATCACTCCATCTGCAAAGGCTTACATGCCATAGAAGACACTTTAGGGCCCTTGGAAAAGAGGGGCCAAGTCAAGAGTGTGAAATTGGCTTATGGATCATAGACAGGACATTTCAGAGCAATCAGGTGTAGTTCTGTGTAATCTGATACTCGGAGCATTAATTGGACAGTGTTTGAGTATGTGAAGGAATGCCAATAGGACAGGTAGAATGGAAAGAAGTAGTAGTCAATTTAAAGGGGTGTTCCAAAGGCTCAAATTGCTCACGCGTCGGTCATGATGAAAAATAGAAGACTAGAAGGAATACTTACCTCCTGGACACTGCCATTTCATTATGGTCATCTTGGAGATCCCAGCTGTAGCTGTGAATGTTCATCGTCCATATCATAAATGCAACCAATCATAGACTGTTCATGTGCACGTGACCGCTGTGGCCAGCGATTGGCTGCACCTGTCATGTGAACGATGAATATTCACAGCTACTGCCGGGATCAATGGGACGGATGCTGTGACAGAACAAGTCTTCTATTTTTCATCATGCCCTGACAGACAAACAAGCATTTTGAACTGTCGGAACACCCCTGTTATCGTATATATACAAAAGGAATAACAGAGCACAGTGCAAATGCTTCACATTATTTAATGTAGAATGTTAGTATTTACTGAAACAGACATGTCAGGAGAGCCTATGTAAAGGGAATTGCCATCTCAGAAATGTATGGCATATTGACCGTACATGCCCAAAAAGTCTGATAGGTGTAGGTATTACTCATGGAATCACTCCTCTCTTTGAAACAGGCCCCTGTCTGTACTGCAGCCACAGAGAATGGTGAGGTGGCTGCTCATGCATGGTTTTCTCTGTTATCTTCCATGAAAGTAGGGACATTTCTCTTGCCCTGCCTTTCAGATGCATTAAAATGGGGAGGGGCATTATGGGTGGTAATGAGCCGCACCCACCCCCAGAGACGCCCTGTTACACTACAGGTTTATTTAAGAAGCAAAAGGAATGTTTGACACGTGACTTTGATGTCACCAAAGGTCCTTTTGCTCTAACCATACCACAGAGGAGGAAGAGGAGCCAGAAGTTCAGTGAGTGGAGTTACAGCAGTGTTCTATATGTGACCGAGACAGGGGCTACAGCAGTTTTTTATATATGACAAAGGAGGGCTGAAGCAGTGTTTTATATGTGACACAGAGGGCTACAATCTCTACTTTATATGTGACCGAAGGAAGCTTTGGCATGGGTCTACATGTAAGCAGGGGGCCGGAGCAGAAATAAATTTTTTAACTAGGGGGCAGAGCAGCGGTCTATAAGTGACGTACATGGGAAACTATCTGGCACTATTTTTATTTTTATCTGAAGTACAGCATGTACAGTTGTAGGGCAGTGACCAAGACAGCACTGAGGTGAACAATAGGATGAAGAGTTGTTGTAGCGATGAGGAAAAGAAGGGGAGAACATCATGGTGGTCTGTAATGGATAGGAAAAGAATCGAAGGTTAACAGCTCAAGTCACTGAAGACGTCACTTGTAAGTTAACATTTTTTCACAATGTGTCTAAAAAACAAACAAATAGATATTGATTCTATAATGTTTAATTAATTCTGTTGACAGTATAAACAAAGTTTGGGTGCTGGGGCTCAATCATGAAAGCTTTGCACTGGGCCAATCAAAGTCTGAAAACATCCCTGGTCGGGGTTGAGGCATACTGAAACCTTCAGTAACCTGATGGCCTTCAGTAAGGATGAGTTCCCCAAAGTCTACATGCCACCTGTTTGTGAGAATAGTGATTGTATTTTAGTCTTGCCCAGTAAGAATAGAAGACATAGTGTGAGTACATACATCTGTAAATACTGAAACTGAGCTGTGCTTGAAACTGCATTTGACATAAGAGTCATATTTTTCCGTCTACTGCTAACACAATTAAATGCATATTATATGCAATCATTTAATTTCTAGTGATCATGTTTTTACTGTAAACATGTCTTTAAACAAAGTGTCTTCTAGTTGACTCTCATGATAGAAGACTCTCTAACATTGTGTGTGTGAGTGTGTGTGTGTTAAGCTAATGTTGCCACAATGCTTTATGTTGCCTTACCCAATAATGTAAAAATACTGCATTAGTCTGCGGCTCTAACATGATGGACTAAGTGCTATTTATAATTATTGATGTTTTGTCCACCTAGTCAATTACATGATTACATTTGAGACCTTTTACATGCTCCTTCTCCCCCACTATTCATTAGCATTAGTGGGTTGTATCTGATATCAGCTAGGCATCTGTCTGCTATGTTTCCTTTAAGGAGAATAGCAATTCTGATAGCAAGTTAGTCCTTGAGGGTGAATTGAAAACTAAACAACGCCCAGAATATTGTTTAAAAATACCAGAATATTTCTAGATTTTTAATATACTTTATTTCATATATGTTACATTTATTGTTTTTTTAATTTTAGTTATTTTAAAGTAGATTTAGAAATTTCTTTTTTTTGGCAAAGCATTTGTTTAACAGTTGTTTTTTTTTTTTATAGACCATGAAAATAACAAAATAAAAATGTATTTCCCATAATGAATCCTCTCATTTGTACTTTATGGTAACATAATATGAATATATCTGAAATCTTAATAGACAAAACAGAAGATAAAAGCAATGTCCTTTACTGGAATATTAGGTGCTAATGTAAACATAAGCATTGTGGGAATTATGGCATTAGAAAAGTTTTACCACTGTTTATTATAGATGTGTAAGTTTTATCTGGCTTGCCTCAAAAAATTGGAGGGTTGTACTGATTTTTGTGCTTTGTCCAGGCATTCAGCTGATCTCATATACACTACTCGCAAAAAGTTATGGATTTTTGGCGTTTGGTTGAAATTTCAGGTTGAGCATAAAATTTCTTGAATTTTTTTTAAATGAACTAAATGAAACCATATCTTAATTTTAAAATGCACACGTTCAACTGTTCAATGCTTCAGTATTGTTTGCACAACTTGGGATTTAAACAGTCCTCCTCATCACATTTTGACACCAAGATACCAAGACAACACCTTACAATTTATCAACAGTACCTCGCCTGAGTGAGGCTTCAAGCACGATGCTCTCAGACGGAAGTGGCCACTGAGCTTAGAGTGTCACAGACTATCATCAGCAGGTTGCAACAGAGATACAGAGAGACTGGAAGAGTTATATAAGGTCAAAGAAGTGGACATCCTTTGGCTACATCACACACTGATGACCACTTCATTGTAAACAATGCCTTCCCATTATTTCTGTAAAGAAGAACATTATGTATAGCATTTGTAAATAATATTTACCTTGTCAAAAGCCTTAATAACAGATAAATACAAAATTATGTCAGGCTATTTGAATACATCTGCTGTACATTTTTATGAACCAGTGACCAGAGAACATTGCAGTGGAATGTAGTTATTAGTGCAGATAAGCTATAGATCCTAACGGTTTTCATAAGGGACATCTTTATAAAATTACAGACAAATGTTGCAAGTGATACAAAAGTACTAGGACATATGGATATGGATACATAAGAGTGCAGCAAATATGTTGATATTGTAAAATATATCGAAAAAAAGCTCCATTTACTATCTACTAAGAGTCTTATGGATGTCTGGTAAAACATTTATGTTTAAGTTAAATTTAATTTAATTTGCCTTCAGGGAAGACTGGAGACTAGAATAGTGCAGTGACTCAGACATGGTGTTTTTGGAATTAGATGAGCAAATATGAACCATTCAGGAAACAGGACAAGATAGCAATGCTTAACCTCTATAGTGATGTTTTCACTGCACAGATAGAATCCGATTACATTTGTTCATTGTAGCTATGCTGAAACAATAACCAGAGCTGCCAAATTGATATTATTTCAAATGATGCTTCAGCCACAAATTGCTTAAAATGAACATTTTGGCTCCAGGCAAATGAAACATTACAAAGCTCATTATGGTCATCCAGGAATTCATTCATATTACATTGTTTCCAGGACCATTTGCGTTGGAGAGTGCGCCTGTGTGTGTGTGTCTGTGTACGAGTAGATGTGTGTGTGTATGGATAGATAGATATGTATATAGATATATAGATAGATAGATAGACTTGGCCTTTGGTTAACATAACATTTCTTGATTTTTTTTTTTTAAATACACTAGATGAGACCATCTCTTAACTTTAGAATGCTCATGTCTAACTGTTCAATTTTTCAGTACTTTTTGCAGAACTTGCTGATCTCTAACATGGGGCTTAAATGTGAACAGCATGATTGAGGAGGACTGTTTAAATCCCATTTCAAATTAATCCTCTAAATTTATTGGGTGATTCAGGGCTCAAACACCTTTTGTGAATTTTGCCATTAAGCTCCTTGTTAGAGATCAGCAAGTTCTGCAAAAAGTACTGAAACATTGAACAGTTAAAGGAAATCTATTGTCATTTTTTTTTTTACTAATTAAAACAAGATACTGATACAGTACATATTATTTTCTTCTTAGCTGTTTTTATTTTCTGATAGTAGATTTCTCAATTCTGTTGTCAATAAATGATTGTGTGGACCGCATTCTTGCCTGCACTACTTTAACAGCATTTAGAGAGATGCTTTACAGTAGCTTCATGCACATAGGAGCCTGTGGACTGGATCAGTCCCATTGACTTCTACATGAGAGTTTTCTAGTCGTGCTAGAAAAAAATATTGAAAGTGACATGGAATTTTTTTTAAAAAGTAACTAAAATTCTTAAAAAATGTGATTAACATAAAAACACGAGTTAAACAATAAGTCATTTTTTGATGACACACTCCTTTTAAGAGATGGTTCATATAAATAAAAATAAGCTTTATGTTAATCCTGAGATTTCAACCAAAACCCAAATATCCCTAACTTTTTGTGAGTAGTGTGTGTGTGTATATTGTGACAACCCGCATGCGTCCGGACGCCATCTTGGACCGTCCTGGGGGTACTTTTGCTCACGGATCGCCGCTTGGGATGAACGGATGGCACACTGACAAAGGCTTCTGGTTTAAACTGGCCTCAACCAGCTTTATTGAGACACAGTATACAGAGCACAAAGAACAAAACATAAATTAAATCCTCGGCCGTCTAGCCACTGACTAAACATTTACTGTGTCCCTCACTAACGTGGCCTATGCCTACTGCACAGCACCACCAACACCAGTATAATAGGCTTTACTCAAGGCAGCCACCAGCTTGCCTCAAGCCAGGGGGGTAAGAGCCTCCTTTCACCAGCTCCACTGCTGCTCCAACTTGCAGCTGACCACACCCCCTGATCTCCTGTAGTAGGAGGCCTTTAATATGTGCTCCAGATGCACCCAATACCTGGGCTGGAACCAGAAGACCTGGAACGTGGGAACAACCACCCACCCATCTGCAGTTGTTCTGGGAAGGCCAACCCTTAATGGCTGAACATTAGCCGTGCTACGTATAAGGGTCAGCAACCTAATGCTGCTGACCGACAATACCTAGCTTCCCCCACCGAGACCAGGCTCTCGGTGGCACGTACGCCACCTAGTGGCAGAACCATGCGACCACCTAAGGTCGCTCTGTGACAATATGTATGTGTATATGTATATATATGTGAGTGTAACTGTGTGTATATACACATTTAGACATATGTGTGCATATATGCATATATATTTTAGAATGTTATGTCTAACATATTTTTATTTCTTTTACTTTTCACTATTATTGATCTGGTAGTAAATTGGGTTTTGTCACAAGAACAGAGGAGAATATAATAGTATTTTATCAGAATTGTTTCTTCCAACAATTCCACAGGGTTCAGTAATATAATATTTTCCATCACGCTGTCTCCAATATTGCAATGTAAAATTTATGACCAATGATCTCATAATCCGTAATTACCATTTTATCATTAAATGGAATCAACATTTTCTTTA
>JAODAL010001317.1:0-160000 GCA_025379985.1 Phyllomedusa bahiana | reverse complement strand
GTCCGGGCTCAGAGGGTGCAGCAGTGGGGATACAGGAGGGACAGACCCCCGAGGTCCCAAATGTTTGACCTCTTACACATCATCCAAAAATGGCTGCAGCCAGAGGTCTGTTCCCCAGCCCAGATGGTGGAAAGGGTCATGATGGACCGGTTTCTTCCCAAGCCAGTGCAGTGCTGGGTCGCGCAGGGAAATCCCCAGACAGCGGATGACTTGGTAACCTTGGTGGAAAGGTATCAGGCCGTGGAGAACTCTATGGTTGAACCAGGACCCCTTTCCCCTCCATACTGGCGTACCCAGAGTGACTCTGACGGCCCAAGAATGGGGCCCAAAACTCCTCGAGAAGCACGGCCCAAGGCTAGGGGCCTGCCAGAGCCAGCATCCAGACCCCCTGTCAGGGAGATTGTCTGCTGGAGGTGCCACACTTTAGGGCATATGTTGGCCCAATTCCCACTCGGCTCAGAACCCCTGGACTGTTCTATAGGTCAGCGTACATCCCTGTTTGCGCAATCTGCCTGCACCGTGGTGATGGACACAGAGAAGAGACTTCCACTCTGTTCAATCAGGGTGAATGGCACACCTGTCAGGGGACTCCTGGACTCGGGGAGCTTGGTCGCTCTCCTAACAGCCCGTATTCCTCATGTGTTGATCCCAGGGAAAACTTTAGGGGTCACATGCATACATGGGGATACCAAAGTGTACCCAGTGGCACGAGTCACTTTAAAATCTGATGGGGGTACAGTGTCTCACCATGTAAGCATTGTGCAAGGGTTACTGCACGAGGCGATAATTGGCCGGGACTGCCCTCTCTTTTGGTTACTGTGGGAAAGTGCAGTACAGCAGAAACCCCCCGAGAAGCCAGACAGCCCTGAGAGCACTGACTAACAGGTGGTCCCTGAATTCCCGTTCTCCGTCATGGTAGGGGATGGTGAGGACGAGTCACCCCTTGACGAGACAGTCCCAGACCTAGGGGTATCTCTGGGAAATTTTGGGGCAGCCCAACTGCAGGATGAAACCCTGAAAGGGGCTTTCAATAGCGTGGTGGTACTGGATGGGGTGCCCCAAGAGTCAGGGACGGAGGAAAGATTTCCCCATTTTGCCGTGAAGGGGAACTTGTTATACCGGGTGACCAAAATCCATGAGGAAGTGGTGGAACAACTGCTAGTTCCCAAACCCTATAGGTGGTTGGTCATGGACCTGGCCCATAGTCATGTCTTGGGGGGACACATGGGGCAGATGAGACCATAGAGAGAATTCTATGCAGGTTTTACTGGCCAGGGTGCTACCGGGAAATCTGAAACTACTGCCAGTCCTGTCCCCAGTGCCAGGTAACCCCCCCTGTCACCATTTTCCGCAGCCCGCTAATCCCATTGCCCATTATAGAGATACCTTTAGAAAGTGTAGCAATGGATTTAGTGGGGCCACTGGCCAAATTGGCTAGAGGACACTTGTATATTCTGGTTGTCATGGACTATGCCGCCAGGTACCCCGAAGCTGTGCCCCTGAGAAAGGCCTCCTCAAAAGTCATTGCTAGGGAGCTTTGGCATATACTCTCCAGAACAGGACTGCCAAAAGAGATCCTTACAGATCAAGGGACTCCATTCATGTCGAGAGTCATGAAGGATCTTTGTAAGGTTCTGAAGGTGACCCAACTACGTACCTTGGTGTATCACCCCCCAGACAGATGGCTTGATGGAACGCTTCATCAAAACCTTAAAGGCCATGTTGAAGAAAGTAGTCGAGAAGGATGTCCGAGATTGGGACTACCCTTTGCCGTATCTCCTGTTTTCTATTAGAGAGGTTCCACAAGCCTCCACAGGGTTCTCCCCTTTTGAATTACTCTATGGCAGGCATCCTAGGGGTCTTTTAGATATTGCCAAGGAGACCTTGGAAAGTGAAGTCACGCCCCATAAAAGTGTCGTTGAGCATGTGGCACAATTACAAGAGCGGATCACTCAGGTACTCCCTATTGTTAAGGACCACCTCTCACAGGCGCAGGAGGCCCAAGCACGAGTCTCTAACTGGTCAGCCCTGGTGAGGCAGTTTAGTCCTGTGGATCGGGTCCTGGTTTTAGTACCAACGGTGGAGAGCATGTTCCTGGTGAAATGGCAAGGACCCTATGAGGTAGTTGAGAAGGTAGGGGAGGTCAACTATCAGGTCCATCAGCCAGGGAGGAGGAAGCATGTTAACTTGCTCAAGCCATGGAAAGATAGGGATTCCCCAGAGGCATCTGGTTTATTGTCCCAACCAGAGACCAGTATAGAGGTGGTGAAGATCGCAGAGACCCTGTCTCCGTCTCAAACCCAACAGTGCAGGCAGCTGTTACAACGGAATAGGGACTTATTCAAAGAGGCACCAGGGTTAACACATGTTGTGAAACATGAGATTGCTATCGAGCCTCACCTGAGAGTAAGTTTATAACCTTATAGGATTCCCGAGGCCTGTAGGAAAATTGTGGCAACGGAGGTGCAGAGAATGTTAAAGTTAAGAGTGATAGAAGAATCAAGGAGCAGCTGGTCCAGCCCCATCGTGTTAGTCCCAAAGCCCAACGGTGAGGGGCGCTTCTGTAATGACTAAAGCAAGCTCAATGAGGTGTCGAAGGTAGATGCATACCCCATGCCCTGGGTGGATGAGCTGATTGAGAGGCTCGGGCCAGCCCGGTATATCACCACCTTAGACCTATCCAAGGGGTATTGGCAGATCCCCTTAGCCAAGGAGGCCCGGGAAAAAAACAGCATTTTCCACACAAGACGGGTCCTTCCAATACGTAAGAATGCCATTTAGGCTGCAAGGGGCCCCCGCCACCTTCCAAAGGGCTATGGATAGGATCTTAGATCCCCACAGGGCATATGTGTCAGCTTACTTTGACGACATAGTGATCTTCAGCCGAGATTGGGAGAGTCACCTTAAGAAGATCCAGGCTGTCCTAGATGTGTTAAGGAAAGGTGGTTTCACCATAGATCCCATTAAGTGCGCCATAGGGATGGAGGAGGCCTGTTACTTGGGGTATATCGTGGGAAGAAGTGAGATAAAACCCCAGGTAACCAAGAAAGAAGCCATCCAAAACTGGCCCCGTCTGCTTACTAAGAAACAAGTAAGAGCGGTTCTGGGAATTGTGGGATATTATCGGCGTTTTATCCCCAAGTTCGCTGAGATGGCAGTACCCCTGACGGACCTGACAAAGGGGAAAGCTAAGTCCGCCAAGGGTCAAAAGGGTTTCCCCCAAAGGGGCCCTAGGGGGGCCTTCCAAAATCTAAAATCCCCCCTATTTTAGACAGCCGGAAACTATGGCCCCCGATTTTCGTGAGAATTTGTGGTGCAAATTTTGCCTAAAGGGGTTCCCGCTGGGAGCAAAAAAGTCCCAGGTTTTTCAATGGGGAGGGGAAACACCCCTTTGATTTCCCCCGCAGGGAACCCTGTCCCCTGGGAGCTTAAATTTACCTTTAATTAAAGGGGGAAATTTAATTGGGGCCCATTAAAAAAATGGGCGCCGATTTTTTCAGGTTTTTTAACCTCCTGGGGGCCCCAAATTTAGGGGGTGACAGATATCCCCCCCTTTTAAAAAAAGGGTTTAAAGGGAAAAAAAAAGGGGAAACAATGCCGGGGTCCCCTGTTGGCCCCGGCACTGTAAGTTTTTAAAATTTTTTCAGTAGAGAACACCGGGGCAACTGAGGGGAAATTTGGCAGGGGCCCAAATCTAGGATACTTTAGTTTAAATCTGAAGGTTTCCACCCCCGGGGCTTAGGCGGGAAAAGGGGAGGGGGGAAAATTAGGAAGGCACAAGGGGGCAAATTGTTGATGGACGTTTATGTGTAACCATCTCCCCTGAGGTGGTAAAAAACATAGCCCATTTTTTTGGGGTCACGGGCAATGGGCCCCCTGCATGTTTGTATTTTTGTAGTATGGCTTTTAATGCCTTTTATTTGGGTCGGGTTTTTAAGGGGACATTCAAAAGGGGTGGGGGGGACAAAGCCCCAAAATCCCAAGTCCTGACTTCCCAAAGCCCATATAAGACCACAGGCTCGGTTTGGGAGAGGGGTTTTTGGTTCCCCTACCTTGCCCAAACTGCTCATGGAGCCAAGTGTTTTTAGGGGACCCGCCAAGCGGGGCCTTGCACCCAAAGGGATAAAAGACTGGACCGCATGGGGTTTTTTCCTTGCCCGGGAAACCCAAGAGAAAGGTTTATTTGTACTTATACCCTTTACTGTTTTTTTTGTTTCCAAAAAAACCCTTGCCGTGTTTCAAAAAAAAAGGGATTTTGGGTTTTCCGGTTTGAGCTAATCCCAACAATACCCCACACACACCAAAGGGTTAATAAATGTATAAAACACACATATATGTGAATTATAAAAAATATATATATAATATATAATTTTTTATATATTATAAATTTTTTTGTAAGTTTCCGCTCGGGCTCTGGGACCCCATCTTTGGCCCGTCCCGGGGGTTTTTTCGTTTTGGATCGCCGTCCTTGGTAGAACGATAATGGCACCCGGCCCACTGGGCCCTTCTCTTTATGGCTTAAGCCAACTTTTTTAAAGGCCCCAAATGTACAAAAAAAAACAATAAAAAAAAGATCCTTGGCCGCCCCTGGCCACTTATTACTTCAGATTTCCTCTCTGTCCCACTTGTGCCTATCGCACACCCCCTTTCAAACATACGGGTTTCCCCAAAAATGTGTCCTAGGCCCCCCTTGAAGCCTCTGGGGGCCGGGGACCCCTCTCTCATTTTCTGCTGCTTCACACCTTAGGAAACAGCCACGTCCCCTAAATAAAGGGGTTTAAACAAGCTTTTTTAAGGCCCCCCGGATGCCCAAAATATTGGGCGGGGAACCCCGGGGGGGCCCTTTGGGAATGGGGGGACACCAAACCCCCCCGGGGACACTATAGCTTTTCCCGGAAGGGGCCCCCCCCATACCTAGTCCCTTTGAAGCTTTTATTGCCGCTCCCTAAAGTGACATTTAATAAAAAACTGATACAAAAAAGGGGGGCTTTTCCCCCCCCCGAGCCCAGTTCCCCCGGGGGGCGCATCTGCGGGGGGGGTTCCCCGGGGCCCGTAGTTCCTCTAGGGGCAGGTTTATGGGGGATTTCCCCAAGCATCGCTCTGTCCATTATCCCTTCCCTTTTAAAAAGGGGCCGTGGGGTTTTTTCTCAAAAGGGCCCAGGCTCCCCCCCGGGGTTAAAGCCCCTTCCCTTTGGGGGAAAACACTTCCCTATTTTCCGCAGGGGCAGAGATAAAACCAGGTCCATATACAACTTAGTTGTGGGTTTCCTTAGCAGCACTCAAAACACTTTTGGGAACGGGACAGTTTACTGCCCATTTAAATTTTATGGGTTTGTCACAAAAAACGCACCCCTCAAACTAAAAAAGGAGGCCATCACCCACAGCTCGCATCCCCTGACATTCACAGGGTTACTAATGACAATTTCCCTTTAATCACGCTATCAGCCCTTGTAGGCGGCTTACACCCCCCTTTTAACTTTGGTTTATTTTGCCCCCGGGGCCCAGAGTTTTCACTATCTTGGGTCTCACATAAGAAAGGGGGCCCCCTAAATTTGCCCCTCAGTAACTATTAATAGTTTTTAACAGAAGGGGGGTAAGAACACACATTTCTCGGGGTCCTTTTACACCTTTT
Organism: Phyllomedusa bahiana; assembly: GCA_025379985.1. NCBI lineage: Eukaryota > Metazoa > Chordata > Amphibia > Anura > Hylidae > Phyllomedusa > Phyllomedusa bahiana. The sequence goes on along the minus strand of JAODAL010001317.1, from coordinate 154,368 downwards.
GGCCCCTTTAAGGGAATGCACCGAGTAAAAAACCCTTTCTATTTTCTTTGTCGCGGTTCATCGGGGGGGAGCCCCAAATTCTCTTAAATAAACCGGGGCCTCGGGTCCCCCAATAAACCATCCCGGGGGGGTCTCTTAGGGAAAAGATACAGCTAAAAATTTCACTGGACCCTGAACCCCAAACCCGGGGCCCTATTTGGTTTGTCGTTTTGGTTTCCCCAAAGAAGAAATCGGGGCTCCCTCACTGACCCCCTTCAGTAAAGTTTCCCCCCCACGGGCATAGGATCATGTGAAAAGGTATTCTTTGCCCTCTTCCACCTTTAGGTCAAAAAAACATTATTTTTTGAAGATAGTCGAAAAAAAAAAGGGGAAGGGGCCCTCAGATTACCTGAGCCCCCCCTTAAACCGGGGGTGTTTTAAAATATCTAGGACTTGCTGTCCCCTTCCATACCCCTAACAAACAGCAGGGGAGGAGCCCCCTTTCCCATGGCCTTTTTTTCCTTTTTTTCCTGCAAATCCTTCCTGACTACGGGGGGCCCACGGGGCACTCACCTGAGCTTTCACACCCTCCCAAACAGGTACTTGACCTTTTGGGACCATTTTGAGGGGGGCTTATATTGAAAATACAGGGGCCACAAGCCATGCCCTGCTCTGAAAATTCAGGCCCCTAAACCCATATCAAAGGACATATCCCCCTGTGAAACAGCTTTCCCCTTTGCTCCTTTTTAGCACGGGCCCCGGGGGCAGCAATGTGTGGGAGGTTTATTTCCCACACCCCCTTAAAACCCATTTCAAAGGGAGAACTCTCATTTTCTTTTGGGTTTCAATCCTATATTTGTTTCACTATAAAAGTCTTACCATGCATTTGGAGTCAAAGAAAAGCCCCCCGGTTTAGGGTTCTCCAACTCAAAAAAAAAAAAGGGCTTGTTCACATTGGGGCAAACAGCCCACCTTTCAACCCCCGTAGGGGCGGGAGATACCTGGTTTAAAAACAAGGGCCCAACCCCATCCCCAAGTCACCCCCCCAGTACGGGAAACATAACTCTTTCTTTACTATTTTTCTCCCCTTTTCCTTTTTCCGGGAAAAGTTTTTACCCTTTCCCTAAAACCCCTGCTCCTTTTTCCCCCATCTGGGTTTTTAAACACATCCCCCTAAAAATTTTTTTTTAAGATACGGCCACCTCAGTAGTGCTAAAAGCTCCACTTTCCATTCTGTGTTTCTTTGCCCACGGGCAGTGAAACAACGGGAAAAAAATAGCAGAAAATGGAAAAAGGGTGAAAAACCGGGGGACAACTTAAGGTCCGGGCAGGGGCCCTTCTCTTCACATCTCTATGGTGTCCCCAATCTGGATCTCCATCACAGAAACATTGCTCACCCCTTGCACAAAAAAATTCCTCTCACACTTATCTTTACAAAGTATCTTCATTTTTTCCTTTTGGAGGCCTCTTTAAAACGGCATACCCCCCCTCTAGGGCCGGGGCCACCCCTCTGTAAGCTATTTTCTCACACTCTGCGCAGCCCCCCCATTCCCAGGTTTTTGGGCTCTTTTCTTTCCAGCAATACACGGCCATGTTCCCCATTTTGGGGGACAGAATGGTTGGTTATCAGCCCCCGGGGAAACGCATTCCCTGTTTATTTTCCCAGGCCAACCATCAGGACACTTTTTTTGGTGGGGTCACGACGGGACACACTCACCCCGGGGCCCCAACCTTCACACGCGGGCTTCAGGGCACCCACCATACTTTTTACCAACAGGGGTTGCAGAAAAAACCCAAATTTTTTGCTAGGGCAACCGCTTTTGGGCTAAAATTTGACCCTTGTACCCGGTTTGGAAACCTTTTCCAGATTGCCCATCCTTAAAAAGGACACACATCACCTGTGCTATTGGGGCGGGAAATTGCCTTTGCCCTCTGGGGGCACACTAGAGCAAAAACCCCCCTGCTGCCTAGTTAAAGGGTGCCCTTTAAGAAAGCACACACTGTTTTTTAATTTCCCCCCATAGTTTTGGACAGCCTTCCCTGGGGGCATCCTGCGCTGTTTCTCCTCTACGCTTGCCCCACATTTTTTGTGCTACAGTTTAACCCCCCATGTCAGGTTTGTGTGACAGGGGCTTTTGGTCCCTTAAAATGTCCCCCAAATTAATTTAGTTTTTTTCCAATGGGCAAAAATTTTCAGACAGGCAAAAAACATAAAGCCCCATGAGGCCCTTTTAAAAACCCGGGTGTCTAAAATTTTTGGGCACCATTTCGGGGCCACTTTTTCTCCCCCCTTGGCACATGTTTCAACTTTGGACAGGGACCCCTTTTCCCCACCATCTTTAAAGGGATTTAACCATGGGGGAATATTTTTTGGCTTTTTTTAAGCAATGGAAACAAAACCCCTTTTTTTAGGGGGCGTTTTCCCCCAGGAACCCTCCACCTGCTGTGCCTCCCCGCCCCGCCTTCCCCCAAAACAGTCCAAAAATAGGGAAAGTCACTCCCAAAAGCAACAAATTCCATTTGGATTTCCTCCCCAAAACCTAAAGAATAGGGTTTTTGGCGTCCCGCAAAAAGTGCCCAAAAATAAAGTTAAAAGGGGCCTTTTCCCCCGGTTCTGGTTCGGGTCTTAAAAAAGGGTTTTAATAAAGCCCCTGGGGCCCCCGGGAAGGACCCTTTGGGGGCCCAGCCGATCCCCCAAATAGGGGATGCCCCCCACCAAAGAAAACTCCAGGGTCCCCCACGGGGCGTCTCCTTTCGCTGGTTTTTTTTCAGAGCCGCCTTCTTTTTGTGGAGGGGGTCCCCCCGGGGAAGGGCCCCCTCCATAAAAACCTTTCAGAAAGCTCCATTTTGGTCGGGGTTTTAAACCCCCTTGCGGGGTCGGGAAAAAACCGGGGCTTTGACTTCTTTTTGGGAAACAAACCCCCTTTGGCTTTTTGCCCCACCCTTTTTCACTGAAAACCCAAAGGGGCCTTTTGGGGCCCTTTCCCTTTTTTGGGGTTTTGGCCGCTTTTAGGGAAAAAGGGATGGCTGCGGCACAGGCCCTATGCTGCTAGGGAATTGGGGGAACTTTGGCCAAATCCCCCTTTCCCATCGGGAAAAATTTGGGCCCCCCGTTTAAAAATTTTATTTTAAAAGGGTTTCCCCCATGCCCAAAAAAGTTTTGGGGCAGCAAGCCCAGTCTTTTTTACGGGGATGCGCCCCTTTTCTCTCCACAGCCCATTTCTCTTGCTCCACGGGCAGATTTCCTTTCCCCCTCCCCCGCAACACAGTCAAATTCGGGACCCCAAAAGGGGTTTGTTTTCTCTCTTCAGGAATGGTTTCCCCAAACCCATTTGCAAAAAATCCAGCAGTCCGGTAGACTCCCAGCTTCCTGTGAAAACCACCTTTTTTTTTTTGCCCATTTTGTACAAAATTCAGTGCCAATTTTTGGGCCCATCGCATCCCTCCAAAAATTTGTAAGCCCCCCGCTCAGTTTTGGGGGACGCCATCTTTGGCCCCGCCCGGGGGGGTTTTTCCCTTTTGGGACCCGCCGCCCTTGGGTAGAAACGATAAGGGCCACTTGTAAAACTAGGCTTCTTTTTATGGTTTTTCGGGCCAACTTTATTAAGGCAAAACAGTGTACAAAACAAAACATAAAATAAAACCCTTTTGGGCCTGCGGCCACTTACTTAAATTTTAAAAAGTCCCCCTTTTGGCCCCGAGGTCTGTGCCTATCGCACAGCCCCTAAAAAATTTAAAGTTTCCACCTGTGCCTTTGGGTTTCCCTTTTAACCTCTGGGGGCCAAAAGGCTTTTCTCTCGCTTGCGCTTCACCCCTTCAGGCAACACCACGTCCCCGGGTTTTTCACCGGGGGTTTTAAAAAAGCTTTTATAGGCCTAAAAGGAAAATGTCCAATATCGGGGTTTTGGAACCCAGGAGACCTGGAATGGGGGGACACCCAAACCCACCCCACACAATACTTTTCCCGGGAAAAGACCCCCCAAAACCTAGCATCCCTTGCAGCTATTCTAAGCCGCTACCGTTAAGTGACAGTAATATAATACTGATACAAAATAGGTGGCTTTTCCCCACCGAGCCAGTTCCTCGGTGGCGCTCTGCAGAGGGTCTTCGCCGTAGACCTCTAGTGGCAGGATCATGCGACTACCAGCAGTCGCTCTGTCACAATATATATATATATATATATATATATTATATTTTATATATATATATATATAGATATATATATATATATATATATATATATATGTATACATACACACATATATATGTGTGTGTGTTGTGGCGGTGCGACCGTAGAAGATCGCATTTCTCCGCCACTAGATGTTCTGCAGCAGCTGAGTTCCAAGGTATGGGTTACCAAGTTGCTGGCTGTCAGTGAGGAGGGCCAGCAGTCTGGCACGGGTAACCAAGAGTTAATTACTCAGGTGGTAATTAGGAGAGTTGCTCAGCTGCTGGTCCAACTCAGAGGCCTGTTAAATAGTCTGGTCTTCAGTGTACCAAGGGGGAGTGTGGCTCACAGTCAGTGGAGGACGTGTGCAGGCCCTGCCTAGGAGAGTATCCTGGGTGCTTTCCCCCTAGGGTTTAGAGAAGCCAGGCCCAAGGACTATATTGTACAGTGTGAGTACATGTTTGTGGGGCTGGGTAGTAAACCCAGACCACTGCTAGAGAGGGACTCTCTGTACGTTCAGTTATTGGCTGGACGGCCTAGGATTAATTTTGTTTGCTGTATATGTTTTGCTGTGTTGAAGAATAAAGCTGGCGGAGGCCAGACTTCAAGAGAATCCTGTGTCAACTTGCTGTTCCGTTTACTAAAGCGGCGATCCCAGAGCGAGAGTGTCCCCCAGGCCAGGCCAAGATGGCGGCCGAAAATGAGTGAAAGCTTACAGTGTATATATGTGTATATGTGTGTGTATATATATATATATATGTTTGTGTGTATATACATATATATAACCTGTTTACATATATATCACCTGCTTGCAGAGAGCAGTGTATGTGTGTGTGTATATATATGTATTAGATAGATAGATAGATAGATAGATAGATACAGATCTCTTTTCCTGTGTCTCCAATCTGTTAAACAGACAAAGGGAAGTGCGGCACTGATGGCTGAAATGGTTAATCTATATATTCCTTTGTATCTCAGCCTTAAGTATCACCTCCGACCCTTTCGCTTAGTAGATTGAGCATTAGCCAAAAACCCTATTATGGCTAGAAATGGCATCCTCTGGCATAAATCTAATTAAGCCTGAGCGATTTAATTAGGGTATCGACATGCTTAATTTATACCTAGACGGCAAGGCCATTTTCATAACTGTTTTCCAAGAGCTTGCTGCTGAAGAAAGAAAAGAATGTCTGTGTAAAAATGTTATAGATTCAGCTCAGCCTTGTCATCCCCAAGGAGCACTTCTTCCCACTTACCTTGATTTAGAGCCAGCTTGTGTTCTAAGTGGAGATCCATTAAATGGATGTGATGTATGCCTGACTCAAACTTGCATCAGCTTTTCTTATGATCAATAGCATAATATTTATATTAATAAAGCACTGCACTAATTAAATGAAGAAGTCTTCTGGGAATACTTAAGACACTTGGCGTCCAGTAAGAAATAAATCTGTTTTGATATTATATTATAAAAAACTAGTCATTGCTGAAAGACCCCAAAGCAGCGCATGTATCATAAGTTTGAGGTCTGTATCCACTGTAAGATGACCACTAAGGTTAACTAATGCGCTGAAGGATTATAACTGGGTAAAAGTACACATCGTATCAATTTATACAGGACAGAGTGGAGGGTTTGTTGCTTGCGGCTGCTTATAGAGTCAGGCAATAGTCATCCAAGGTCTATAGGTATGATGTGACTCTGAAGAAAACATATTGACCCAGATGTATGAAAGTTGCTTCACCAGGTTACGACACAAATATTAGCGTGTGCCATGTCTGACATAGTCCTAAAGCATTTGAGTCCGTCTGATAAGACCGTCACTTTGTCTGTGCCACTCTTCAAGGGGCATTTCTATGCCAATTCTTCCGATACCACATGTTTATGTGGCTCTTATGCAAAAATGTGTCGCAGTTCATGCTTTGTTGTTCTTGGCATTTTCAAAGTGGCGAGGCTAAGACACTTTTTTGAAACCTTCAAGAAGGACACTTTTCAAAATAATTTCACATAGACTGCTTTAGCCAGAGCTTGGAATGGCATTGTCTCCTCTAGAACATATGACATTGACTGAGAAGGATGACATGCTGATTATTAGCAAACCAAGGAATTATGCTATTCATTTCTTGTGCAATTTACTACCTTATTAGTAATGGACATACAAAGTTTTCTGTGAATCTAATAAGTTTTGATTACTATAGTAATTAAACAATACATGAAGTTCTAAACTGTATTAATGAAAGTGACTTCCTGCTTGTCTTGAAGCCATCTTCGAGCAATTTAGTTTTAAGACAAGAAATGTTTGCCATAGCATGTCAGTCTCCATTACAATTCTGAAGACGCTCCTAAATCAGAGACAACCTCCTTGCCCTTCTGAAGTGGGCTGACTGCCCATTTTATACCATGACTCATACAAATGTCCCCATTCTCCTCTGTGTTTTCAGAGCTTGTGATTAATGTTGTTTCTTGTAAATTATATTTTCTCAATCCATAAGGCACAAAAGTAAAATTACATCATCAATATAACTATAAAGGTCACTAGTCTCAGACGACATTTTTGCCCTTTAGTTCATTCATAAGTTTTATTGTCTAGGAGCTAAATGCACCACAATCAGAAAGTATGCTTAGCAGTGTAGTTCTGCTAGCAGCAAGTAAAAGAAGAGTGGATTATAATACCCATCTTGGCCCTACAAATATATATACACACACATACATCTAGCTTAGCCTCTGTACACACTTGTAGTTTCTGTGATAAAGAGAAACCACAGCACACCAGATTCATCACATCTGTTACATCCAGTACCTGATGGACCCAAATGGACTTACAATATGGTTTGTCAGATTCCATTGATAATTATGTCATCTTGTCGGACAGATTTTAGCTGCATTTCAGTCAAATGTGGCTAGTCTGCTTAGTTTCTGACAACAGTTTGAGAGTAGTCATCACAATAAGGCTGTCTACACAGCACGGTATTCTCATTGGATTTCGGTGGATTCAGTATTTCAAATCTGCCAAAAATGCGACGGTACTCTGCTGTGTAGACCTCAATGAAAAATCTGTGCTGTAGTCTACGCAGCACAGATTTTTTCTTGTCGGTTTTAAAATTCACTGGGTTCTGTCGGATTTTAAAACATGCTGTATATTACGCCGGATTGCCGTCAGATACCCGTAAATATAATTTTTGGGGCTAACGGCAAATCCGAAAACCGACCGCGTTTTTTTTTATCGCAAATCTGTGCCAAAAAACGATGTCCAGCAATATTAAATTGGACGGCATTTTAACAATGCTGTGTGTAGAAATAGCCTAACACTTGGCAAATCCTTTTTAACTAGGTTTAGGTGAGGCTCCTGACAGGAGATAAAATAAACAGCTGCTGCTGCATGTTTTTTCAAACATGTTTTTATTGAAAAGTTTTACATATAAAACATTGAGTAGAAAAAAAAAAACAGGGAAGGTTGGGCGTGGTGGAACGACCAGTCCTTTCCCTTACACATATAGTGAACATTACAGTCTAAGCATATTAGGAACATTGAGGTAAAAATCATTCTGCATTGTTAAAAATAGAACAAACTCAAAGGTACTATAATGATATCTTATGGATAATAGAATAAGAATCGTCCAACATTGTATAGTTAAACTGGAGTATAATGAACATTGCAATAGTAGCTGCTCATGGACCTGTGGATAAAGAGTACCCAATATGTCCAGCAATATAAAAGAATCATTGGTAGCAACCTTTCCACCAGGATAACATCAGACATTTAGATGGTGTACCTAAAAGTTACTTACACCAATATCAACAGCCACACTTGAGAATACCATAAGATGATATTAAAGTCTCTGATTTCCTTATGATACTATAAGATGATTTAAGATGTTTGCTGGTTTTAACATTTCTAGGACTCTGTGTACACCATTTTTATTTTATAAGTGGTTAAAATAAAAAGTTTTAGATATTACTCTAAGATGGATAAAAGGGGTTAAAGATTGCTTATGGCAAAATGTAGATATATTTGGTCAGGCCTCACTACATTGCTATTCCCAGGGGCCCATTATGATATTAAGAGGGCCCTGGCTTTGAATAGATGCACACTCATTTTAATTTGCACTTTCAGTATGTAAGTGGTTATGTTTACTTAAATTGACTCATATCTTACAGGAAAAAAACATGAATGGAAAATGTGGATCACATTGTTGAAAGAATCCTTCTAGCCTCTAACTTTTTATAGTTATTTAAAGTTAGTTTTCAAAAATGGATCATTTTCATGTTTTAATGAGATTTTATCAGAGGTTTTTAATTCTGTTTAGTGCTTTGCTCAGAGGTATTTTAAGGCGTTCGCCAAAAATGCTTATTCTCTACAGCAGAGTTTTATTGGTGATGTACATTAACTTTCTAACCAGTATTGATCTGAAGCAGATGTTTATGTACACTGTATATAGTAAGTATTTTACATATAATTTAATATATTGCAACTTTAAGCATGAAATGTGAATTACTTACCCTTAAGGGGTTTTCAATATTTTTCTTGGGATCTGCATATAACATATTCACAAATATCACTCTCATAAATTCCCTGCCACTCCAGGCTTGACTTACACTGTTTGAAATGGTGTTTCAAACTACAAGTGACTGCTGCGTGCCGTGGGTATACTTCATGACTGCCGTAGCCAGTGTTAGACTGTAGTGCTCAAGTGTTGGTATGACATATCATTGCTACAGCGATATAAACAGTGCTAGGATGGAGGGAAGCACCAAAGCAAGAGAAGTGGATTTAACAGGTGACTATGACATATATGTTTTTCTCACCAAAAATGTGTGTGTTTGTGTGTTGTATATTTTATATTTTATATATATATATATTTTTTATATATTTTTTAATTTTTATATATATTAAAATGTTATGTGTTATTATTTTATATATATATTATTATATATTATATTATATAAAATATATGTGTATATATATTTTATGTGTATTATATATAATTGTATTATAATATTATGTTATGTTGTTTATATATATAGGGTGTATTTTATATTTATATATATATTAGTGTAGTAATATTTATATATATATTATGTGGTGTGTATGTATGTATATATATAAATATATATTTGTATGTTTTATTATTTAATTTATATATATATTTTGTATGTGTGTTATATATATATTTAAATATAGGGTGTATGTAAAATATAACATTTATGTGTGTGTTTTTGTTTTATGTGTAGTATATATATTTTTGTTTTTATGTTAATATATTATTATATAATATGTGTGTGTGGGTATTTTTGTATATATATGAAATTATATATATTTTATATTATGTGTGTGTGTGTGTTATATATATTTTTATGTGTGAAAATGTATATATTATAAAATATATATATAAATATTATTTATATATATAGGGTTGTGTGTGTGTATATATGTATATATATATTATATTTTTATTTTTAGTGTGTATGAAATGTATTATTTTATATATTATAAAAATATATATTTATATATGTGTGTGTTATGTGTATATTTAATATTGTTGTGTTGTTTTTGTGTAATATAAAATTATATATATATATATCCCACAATGGTGGTTTTATGTATATATAAATATATGTGTGTATGTGTATATATATATTTGTGTGTATGTATATATATATATATATACTTGTGTGTGTGTGTGTTTATATATACATGTATGTATCTTTGTGTGAATATATGTATAAAACTGAAAAACCTATTCAGTTATAAAGCACAAATTCTACATGTTCGAGTACTGTATTTTACAGACTAATTTCTTTGGCTTTAGTCAAAAAAATGCATATGTTTTGTGTTACACTGGCCAATATAACACATTAAGCAACACTATTTATGATTCATGCATTGCATCCCTACAGATGTATTTAGATTACCACAGTCAGTGATTTATTGTGAATGAGCAAAATATCTTTGTGCACAAACAATGGGAGGTTAGAGGAACAAAAGCCATTTTAATCATGACAAAAATCCAGCACCATAAAATAAAGCACCCATCCCTGAACTTTTGTCTCTGTTGCATCAGTAATGCTATTAAAGCTGTCATTTGTCAGCCTGCAAGAGGTATTTATGAAATCAATATACAGTCCTAGAGATTTATGGTCAAAGTCTTGTAAACCAGGGGACATTGTCTCAGTAGAAACCAGAATTAATAATCTTTACAAGCATAGTGTCATATCAAATAGATGTGTTTGGTCTTCTATTTCTTAGTGACATAATACTTAAGACAGGACACGTACTATTTTATAACCTACTTTTTGTTCGTTGAGCTTTACTTATTTAAAAATCTTTTATCACAAAGCATGTGTTGCACAGAAGTTTATAAACTTGTACTATATGTGATCTATCTAAGACATTTCAGCAATATACTTTACTGAGTTTATGTACATATCAAGGGATTTTTAAAAAGGACTTCTGAGAGCAGGGTGTTTGATAGACTCATTTACTGTACAGGATGTAAGAAAACAATAATTCAATGTATTCAGTACCAAAACCTGCTCTTTTCAATGCAAAGCCACATTACCTGCACCAATCATATAGATATTACGTGACCTGGAATAGAATGGTATGTAATACTGAAAATGGCATTACCTTTCCACTATTACATATACAGCCCCAATTTTGGAAGGTGTTTAAAGAAGGAGGAAGGTTTTAAAAAATGTCTGCTTCTGTCCTAGGTATCAGACTGGGATTTCCATCCACATATCCAACCTTGCGGCTCATGCTGCTGCATTTCTCTAGTCGCTCTCAGGGGTTAATGAATACACTGAATCTACCTTAATCTCATCTTTAAAATGCTCTCCATCTTGACTTTGTTCTTAGGAAAGAATAAGGACCATTTGAAGACCTTCTTAACCTAGGCAAAGCAAATGTACCTTCTCAAAAAAAGTAGGCTGCAGATAGAGAATATGACTGCTGCAAAGAACTCCACAGTTTGTAGCCTTCTACCGTGAAAGTGCATCTGCTTGTATAAGAATGACAGACAAAGAAGAGCAGGACATTTTTACTGGTCATTTAATTCAACCATAGTTGTAAAGGTACATGAAATGACTACAGCTTTAAGCATCAGTAAAAGACCTGCATAAATATACTTCAGTAAGCACAAAATGGAGGCCTTTACAAAGATTCATTGTGTAGCTGTTAAAATAATTTCAATTAGAACATGGAAGGTGAAAATGAAAATGATTCAGAGTAGTTAAAAAAAAAATGGTTCACCGTTATGTCTAGATGAGCCCAGAACATAAGGCTCAAATAAAGTGCCCCGCAAACTGCTAATATGCTGTGATGGTCATTTTTTTGTTTGCGTTATAAACTGGGAAGTTGCAATCTTAATTTAACTCACGGTGTGTTCACACAGTGTTGTCAATCCGAAAAACGGATTGAAAAGCGCTGCGTAAAACGTATCCAAGGATGTACCCAAAGTGTGCTGCGTCTTTGGATGCATTTTCTGTGCAGCAGAGACACACCCTATAGTTTTAAATAGGGTGTCTGCTGTGTAAAACAGATCAAGAATTGACATGACAATTCTTTGAACGGCTCCAAAAGATGCATCACAAAGACTCAACTAAAACACACATCGGCGATCGGACTTCTGAACGCCGATGTGTGTGTTACTTTGAAACTAATGTAAATCACACTGCACATTGTTAGATGCGTGTTTGGGTCCAAAACACGGATATAAACACGCCTCTAAAAAACGCTGTGTGAACATACCATAAGGGTCAATCCACACAGTGTGTTTTATTGGTCGGTTTTTCAGATGGTTTGCAGATTTAGAAACCATCTGAAAACCAGCTAGTAATGTTTCCCATAGACTTTAATAGAAAATTTATTCAGTAGTCCACAACACACGGATTTTCTGCCAGCAGTCTGACAAATTTACAACATGCACAATCTAACTCCCGGTTTCCGGGCAGAAGATGTGCAATTCAATGGTTATGGGGGATGGGTGAATCCGCAAACCACGGACAGAACCTTCCCCCAAAACCATGCCAAAGACAATAAAATGCAGGCTGGAGTCTTCAACAGAATCCGACCGGCATTTTACATAGGCCGTGTGGATGCACGCGAATAGTTCACTTATGAGGAAAAGAGGGTTGTGGAGGGGTGGGGTTGGGGGCAGGTGGCTTCTTACAGGACAGGGCAGCAGTGGTTGATTTTATTTATTTTGATGATAAATGGTAGTAAACTGGGTTAGTACATTCTTTAGTATTAGGATTTCACAGTTAAATTGTGTGGAGGTATAACAATTCTGCCAGTGTTACCCATACACTGATAAACTGTAACATTAAAACTACCTGGCCAGCATGGTGCGAGTCTCCCTCATTCAGCCAACACAGTTCTGACCTGTCAAGGCAAGGACTCCATTAGGCTATGTCTAAACAGCATATGTTAAAATGTTGTGCAAAATCCAATGGCATTTTAACATCACCGGACTGCGGTTTTTGGGGCAGATTTGCACTAAAAACCGTGGTTGTTTTTCAGAATTGCCGTCAGCCCCATACATTGAGTGCACATAAATCTGACGGCAATCCCGCGGAAGATCCAGCAGGTTTGAAAAGCTGCCGGAATCCAGCTGATTTTTTTAAAACGACCGGAAAAAATTTGTGCTGTGTAGACTATAGCACTGATTTTTCATTGCAGTTTACCCAGCACTTGGTACAGTCAGATTTTCGGTGGATTTTAAATACTGATTCTGCCGAAAATCCAATGAGAATCCAGTGCTGTGTAGACATAGCCTTAGACCTCCGATATTGACCTGTAGTATCTGGCACCAAGATATGAGCAACAGATCCTTTAAAGGGAATTTGTCCTCAAAATTTTTTTTTTTTAGTTGATGAAATATTGTGTGTTCATTTTTGTCTAAATTTTTAGTAATTTTTTTTTTTCATCCAATTTGTGGTAAATATAAAAAATGCATAATAATTTCAAGGTTTCCCACTCTTAGCCACCAGAGGGAGCACATCCAAGAAAAAAAATTTGGTTCATGTACAAAGTGCATGTAACACAGCCTGCTGTAGATGTGGGCTGGTCTGATGGTGACCTCACAAGCCTCCCCCTCCCCTGTGTGCATAAGGAGGGGGATGTGGATTATAGATTCCAAATTACCATTTTGTTGGTGACAGAGGAAACTATACAGAGCTGCTGTGTATCCATAGTTGAAAAAGGAATAACCAGAGTGAAATTGTGATTACATTTAGGGTCTGTTCACACGGCATCTTTAACTCCATGTTACGGGACGCTTTTCGATACGTTTTTGGATCTTGTCTGTCAGCACCCCAAAACCAAACCCAAACACGTATCGAATAAAAATGCAGTGTCTTTTACTTTGCTGTTTATTAGAAACCCCGCATCAACTTTCACACGAGTGATTGGCGATACGCGTCTCACTGCGTCTTTCGCATCTGTTCCAGGAATGGTCATTTCAATTCTTGGTCCGAAAGACGCAGCAGGAGCCCTAAAATAAACTATGGGGTGCGATCCTGCTGCAGCCAAAACTGATCCAAACACTCAGCCGTGTTTTGCATCCGAAAGACGCTGTGTTTTTGGAAGCGCTTTACAGACCCAACCTGGATCCAAAGACTCCGTGTGCACATACCCTTACTCTATTTCACTATGGATATGCAGAAGAAATATGTCTGCATCCCTGCTCACAGGTATCTACAGGTGGCCAACATCCACATATCCAATGAACGATGTACACGACAGGAGGAACAAAAGAGGAACGATGTATAACAGAGGGGAATGATGTATATGACAGGAGGAACTAAGAAGGCACAATGTATATCAGAGGGGAATGATGTATACGATAGGAGGAACAAAGGAGGAACGATGTGTATCAGAGGGGAATGATGTGTAAGACAGGAGGAACAAAGGAGGAACGATGTATATCAGAGAGGAACGATGTATACTACAAGAGGAACAAAAGAGGAATGATGTATATCAGAGAGGAATGATGTGTATAATAGGAGGAACTAAAGAGGAACAATGTGTATCAGAGTGGAACAATGTATACGACAGGAGGAACAAAAGAGGAACGATGTATGTCAGAGGAGAACGATGTATATGACCGGAGGGACTAAAGAGGAACAATTTACATCAGAGGGGAATGATGTATATGACAGGAGGAATTAAAGAGGAATGATGTATATCAGAGGGGAACGATGTATATCATAGGACGACACTTGTCTGCAGAATTGATAAGGTTTTAAACCACCCAACTCTGTTTGCTTCTCTGGGCACCTTGTTGGAGCAACAGAGTGCTAGAAAGATTTTCAGTATCTGTTCCTCTGGGCTCCACAATCAATGGCTACCTGCTGTGACCTGCAGACAATAGAGCATGCTGAGCTCACAGCAGGATGTGCAAACGCAATAGCAAGTCCTCAATGCATTTAAAATATTCTTTACTTCTTAGAAAAAGACATTACAACACCGGCTATAATTTGCACATAATACCTGTCAGAGGCATATAATAAGTCCTTCGTATTCAGACAGATGTTTTTCAGGATATTTCAGTCCATTTGTGCAGAGAGCAGAGAGCACATCCGTGCTGTGCAGTGTACGGAACACACTACTGCTACGGTTCGAAAGTTTCCTTTCTTCAGGCATGCATACTAGATGTGAGTAGTACTATTTATAGCCAAAACGATTAAAACTACAAATAACACACTAGACAATACATATTTAAAATCAATATATCAGGAATAGTTATCTCTGAATAATTATATCTAGATGTTACACATCATTTACAGAAAACACTTAAAACTCAAGTTTTCGTTTAACCCCTTAGGGGACAAAGATTCCATTGCATGTATCCAATAGGCCTCACGCTTTAATAATTTATTAGTCAATGTGATATTTTGATCTGTCTGCACTTCTTCTAAAATACACCATTTCAAATCGCTAACCTGATGTCCCATATTGTGGAAGTTTTTCTGCTTGTCTGTCCAATGTATAGTTTCCCACAAGGGCATTTTAATAAATATATTATGCCTTTAGAATCACAGGTGTAAAACCCTTTAAAGTGTATAGGATACCCCTTCATAGAGTGACTTATATTTGGACCCTTTAGAATAGCTGAACAATTGGAACACGACAATCAGGGAAACGTGCCCTTTCTTTCAGTAGCTAGTTTTTCTTGTTTACTAATACTACTTTTTCTTACATCTGAATGGATAAAGTGATTGCTTAGTGAGCATCCCTTCCTATAGATAAAACGAGGTTTTTCCTGAAATAATTTTCCATATTTGTTATCCGCTGCTAAAATTATCACGTGACGTATGAGACCAGAATGTTTATCATAAACACTAGTAAAATTACATCTTTCCTTAAATTGTTTTTTCTTTAGATTAAAGAATTCATCATGTTTTTTTTTGTATATACCTCCAATCCTATTTTTTTAAGCTGTTTCTTGTCATTTCGAATTATCCGCTGTTTTCCTTGATGAGATTTGAACCCACAGTACTGCAAGGCGACAGTGCTAACCACTGAGCCACTGTGCTGCCCATTGGTCTGATAGTTCTCTTTCTTTTTTAAGCATAGCCAGGACTAGATTTTATTTTTGTTGCTATGTATGCTACAGTATCTGTTCCATGGGTTTGGACCAGATAAGCTCTCCTTCTTTTCCTACATACGTTAATTGCTTTTTGGCATCCTATCACCATAACCCTATTCTCCTTTATTGGACCACTTTTGCTGGATAGGGACTAACCACTGAATACCTAAAACACTTAACAAGACATACTATTTTAGAGATGTAGTTCTTGTCAAGGTCACTCAGATCCTTACATTTTCTAACACATCAGTTTCAAGGACAGAACTCTCACATATTGGTTAATATATTCCACCCCTTGTTGGGTACCATTTTAACAAGATGATCAAACTTACTGTAGATCGGTGTAGGAGCGACTAGCAATAGTCAGTGTTTCCTCTGTATGTTATACTGTAGTTAGTATACAGTTACAGTTAGTATACTGTTCTATTTTGTTTTAATGGGTTTTATGAATATTTTGCCATACATCATTTATGTGGCACCCTGGCAGCTGTATCAAAAGTCAATACAATTTTTTGTATTTACTTTTGATAATATTTTTTAATATTAAAGTAGTTCCAAGCAGTATGGGGTTTTCTAAAAATCTAGTTTACATGTTAACTGCATTTAAACATGCAGCTATTAACCAGCAAGTCAAGAACACACTATCTTGCTGGTTTGTGCAGTTTTACTTCTGATGCATCTATTGTGTGTGAACGCAGATTTTTTAATTTTTTTTACTTTATTTTATTTTTTTTAAAACCCTACTGCTTGGGTCACTGTAGTTTTGTCCCCATAGATACTTTTGAATCTGGTCCTAAAAGGGGTATCCAGGCTTCTTTAGAATATGCCATCAATAGTAAATCAGCTGTACAGGCTGCAAAAGTTCAGCTTTTTAGTTGCAGTTTTTAAAGCAAAAAACAGCAATGTATTATATATGTTGGAACAATAGTTAGAAAAAAACTGAGGCTACTAAATATTTTTAATCCATTCTTGGGTTTTGCTTTAAAAACAACATCTACAAAGCTGAATGTCTGAACACAACTTTAAAGGGGCTATTGCGTTTGAATGAGCAATGCAACCTCTTCATTGTATACATGTGCTCAAACTAGCTACAAGCCATAATTTTCACAGCGGTTGTGCTAGGTGTTGCAGCTGTGTCCTATTCAAGTGAATGAGACACAGCTGCAATAAAGCTGGTTGTGATCAAAACAGGCTTTCAACTTATAAGAGTGACTTAATTTAATGAACAATGATCTTGAAAACTGTGACAAATTGAAACAAAACGTATTCATTATTTTCAGAAAATGTCATTAATTATATAATATTTAACCAGATACAAGAAAATGTTTGTGTGTATTGGAAAATACTGCTTCTAAATTAGAGTGGACTGGCAATTGTAATCATAATCTATTTATATTGTATTTTACAGAGATTTAAGTGAAAACCAAATACAAGGTCTCCCTAGAAAAGCCTTCCGTGGAATAACTGATGTAAAAAATTTGTAAGTATTAAAAACGCATACATGTACATATTGGTTCTTAATAATGACAATTATATAACACAAGTGGTTTTTAATTTGTACAGTATAAGTTACGTTAACTTTATCCCTCTGGTCACTTCAAGTGTGACAATGTTTTATCAGTTTTACAAAATGCAAAAATACAAAAAATAACCCTTTTTAAAAATTTGTTTCATATTACCAGTCACTTCTTTTATTTTTTTGTTTATTGAGCACAGCAAGCTGTATTTTTTAACTATACCTTTTTGGGTAGCATTTTTGTTTTGTGAGGTAACCAAAAAAAAAACTTAAGCAAGTCTGATCTTTTTATTTAATGCGGTCATACTGAATGTTTGTTTTTGTATTTTTTCCATTTTAGTCAATGAAAAGGATGTTTTTTTAACTTTCATTGCTCTCGCTTTTTAATAGTTTTAACTTTTTATTGTATTTTACCTTCCAAATGGTAGACAACTTTATAATGCAATCGATTGCTTTCATAATACATTGCAATGCAGAAGTTTATAAGTATATGCCAGATGTACCAAGAGTTTACATTTCTGGACCAGAATATGTATATATATGTTAAAACAGCTACTAATGCCGCAATAAAATAAACTGATACTTGCCTTTCCACTTTCCTTCATAATAACAGTGCTAATGGTTTACCCATTGGGTGACACTTCCAGTGGTCAGGTCATCATCACTGCAGCCACTGATTAGGTACAGTGTTTCATGCATTGTCTGACATCAAGGCTGACAGCTGTTTACTTTCAAACAGCAATGTCAGGCAGTGGCATGTCACTGCTGCAGTGGTGATGATCTGACTACCAGAAGTTGGTGGCATTTGTCTGTTTTCATACAGCAGTAACATTTGTTTTTCTGACATTTTCTCAAGCACCATGGAGAAGCTCTTTGGGTTAACACCTGCTATTTTTTAACTATGTGCGACAACCCATAGACTTTAACAGTGCTTCACTCACATTTTTGGAGCGCTTTTTGTGCAGAAAGGCACAGCACATGTACATTTCTGCACAAAAAATGCTTCAAAAAACACACCAAAAAATGCTCCATTTGAAAGCACCCTAAACATCTGGGCGCTAGCATTTTATCTCTGCACAGATGTTCTGGAACATTCATGCAGAGAGTGCAGGTGTACACTAATTCTGCGCTAGTATGTTCACACAGCGTGTTGAGTCTGTGTTTATATACGTTTATAGATGTGTGTGTGTACAGTGCTAAACCACTTACCGCCACAGCCAGTTTTGGCATTCCTGACAGAGCCATGTTTTTGAAATCTGACATGTGACACTTTATGTGAGAATAACTTTTTGACACGTTTACCTATCCAAGTGATGCAGAGATTGCTTTCTCATGACACATTGTGCTTTAAATAGTGTAGAAAATCCACAGCACGCAAGGAAGTAATGCAAGGTGATCTTTATAGTGATAAATCCATATTTGTACAAACCATAAGTGCAATATTGGTCAAAATGGCTTTCTTTTATCCGCATTTCCAGCTGCAGCCCTACTTCATTTAGCCATACGTTATACGCCAACATACTCCTCTATCTGCTGCTGCACCAGGTTCCTCACTAAGTCTATTACCACCATTATGTTCTACTGCCCAACCTTTACAGGCTATACCATACTCATCCTTTATTATACCAGTGCATATACTCCTCCAGCAACACCTGTGATGTGCATGATTAAGGCATGTAATAAGCTGAAATGTTGAATCAATTTGTCACATTTCTGGACTTCAAAATACGGATAAAGGAAAGCCATTTTGACCAATATTGCACTTATTGTTTGTACAAGTATGGATTTATCACTATAAGGGGCCGTTCACACGGATTATTTAGCCGCTGATTGGCGCCGTACTGCGCGCCGGATTTGCGCTGCAGTACGGCGCTAATCCGTCGCAGTAATTACGGTAATCCACAGTTCTCATAGTCACTTGCACATTATCCAGGCGTAATACGCACCGTGGATAATGCAAGTCTATGGGGCCGTCGGGCCGCGCCCCCCGCCCCGCTCCTTATTCAAGCCAGAATTGCGAGCACAATCCGGCTCGCAATTACGGCTTGAATAAGCCGTGTGAACACGGCCTAAAGATCACCTTGCATTACTTTCTTGCGTGCTGTGGATTTTCTACACTATATGAAGACAGGACTGCAATATCCTTTCCACCTGCACGTACCTTCTCAGTGTGCCGGATATATTTTCTTTTTTTGAAACATTGTGCTTTAAAGGGGTTGTCTCACTACATTGATTCATCTCACCTCGGTCCTGTTTTTTTGGTTTCATTTTGAACTCAGTGGCGTGTTTACTGGCTTCTACTAGGCTGCAGTAGAAGCCAGGTCTGTAGCTATAGCGACCAGTGCTGGCAGCCTATCATGAGAGAGTAAACAGGTCTGAAACTATAGCAACCTGAGGAGCTGATGCAGCCCATACATGAGGAGATATCTCAGAATAGGTAGGATACTGTTAATGGACATATATTGCAAAGTGACTTGTTTTTGAAAGACCTTAAACATAAAAAAGCAATTCTTTCAGTGAGACAACCCCTTTAAGTTTGTAAGACATTTTGGTCCAAAAAATCGTTGTTTATTTTTGAAAAACATCAAAATATTGTGAAAAATGTGAAAAAATTAAAATTTTCAAACTTCAAAAATTTCTGTGTGTAAGAGACATAGCTATTCCACTTAAAATAGTTTGTAACTAGCATCTACCATATGTCCACTGTAGGTTGGCATAATTTTGTAAATGTCTTTATTTTTTGCAACGTTAGGGAGCTTAGAAATTTAGTAGTAATTTTTCACATTTTTAAGAAAATTTGCAATATACATTTTTTTAGGGACCAGTTCAGTTCTGTCAAGGCTTCGAGGGGCCTGTATATTGGACACCCCCATAAATTACTCCATCTAAAAAACTAGACCCCTTAAAGTATTCAAAACAGCGTTTAGGAAGTTTATAAATCCATTAGATGTATCACAGAAATTAAAGCTGGAGATAAAATTTCACTTTTTTTTATCAATTATTCACAAGAGCACGGTAGATGTTACCAGGGAAATGCAACTTAATATTGATTTCCCAGATTCCATCATTTTCAGAGATATCCCATATGTGGCCCTAGTGTGCTATTTGGGTCAACCACAAGCCTCAGAGTAGGAGCCCCTACTGGACTTCTGATCTAATTTTCAATACAATTTTACTTAGGTGTCATTTCAGGTTTGTGGACACCCTAAGGTGTTAAAACTTAATTAACACCCCTAAAAAGACCCCATATTGCAAACTACACCCCTTAAGAAATATATCCAGGGGTGCAGTGAATATATAGACCCAACAGGTGTTTCACAATTTTTTTTAGCATTAAGCTGTAAAAATGTAAAAAAATATTTTTTTCCAACAATCTGCAATTTTAGCTGAAAATGTTTAATTTTTACAAAGAATCCTGGAAAAAAAGCACCTCAAAATTTGGTTACACAATTTCATCCAAGTTCAGAACAGGTGAAACCTTCCAGAAGTTGCCCCATTTTGGATTCAACACCCCTCAGGTATCTCATCCAGGGGTGAATTGTGGATTTTTGGGCGCACAGGTGTTCCACAGTTTTTTTTTAGCATTGGGCCATGAAAATGGTGGGGGGAAAACGCAGTTCCACCATTGTTTTTTGGGTTTTAATTTTACAGCATTTGCCGCTGTTTTTATGTTGTCCTATTCTGACAGTCATAACTTTTTTATTTTTCTGTATACAGAGCTGGTTATGGACTTTTTTTTGCGGGATGAGTTGACGTTTTTATTTGCATGGGGTTCATATGACGCTATGAACAAAATACAGCAATCCTGGTAGTGTTTTTTATCTTTTACAGTGGTCACTATGCGTTGTAAATTACAGCAATACCCAGTTTGTATAGTTTTTTTTTTATGTTGATGTTCTTTAAAAAAAAAAAAAAATTATTGTGTAAAACAATATTTATGCATCGCTATCTTCTAAAAGCCATAACTTTTTTTATTTTTTCCGTATCCAGAGCTGTGTAAGGACTTTTTTTGTGGGATGAACCGACATTTTAATTGGTACAACTTTGGTATTTAAATAAGTTTTTTATCGCTTTTTTATTCCATTTTATGTGCTGCGGTATGAAAAAAAATTTCAATTCTTTGATTTTTTTTTTTTTTTACCGCGTTCACCATGCAGGTTAAGTAACATGACATAGTTATAGGATAGGTTGTTACGCACGCGGCGATACCAAATATGTGTACTTTTTTTATAGCTCACAACAGCCGTGGGTGATGCGGAATGAGGCCAGTGGTAATATACCGCTGGTCCCATGTCGTGATCGCTTGTAAGCCCGCACGATCTCCAGAACGTACTCATACGTCCGATGTCAGGAGGGGGTAAAGGAAAGTTGAATACACAGATAGTCAGTGTGCCTCCCTTGTGCGAGCAATCAAGTGACCCCTGGGGCTCAGTAATTGGCTGAGCTGCTGTGTCTTATCAGACTCTGATCAGCTCTGCAGTGAGTTTAAGGGATGTCTATTACCAATACATATACAGTGAAGGAAATAAATAAATAAATATATATATATATATATATATAGATATATATATATATATATAATTATATAGTCATAAATTATTGTATTAATCATATTGTATAATTTATACTGATTTCTCACAGCAAAATGCAAATAAATTTATATATGATCCCTCTGCCAAACAAGAATGAATACTTGGTGGCAAAACCCTTGTTGGCAAGCACAGGACTCAGAGTTTTTTTGTAGTTGATGATGAGGTTTGTGTACATGTCAGGAGGAATTTTGGCCTACTCCTCTTTGCAGACACGCCAGGGAGCAGAATCTAAGTAGGTCCCGGTATTCACCAGAGCCCGCCGCAAAGCGGGCTGGACTTTCTGCGGCAGGAGTCTACCAGGTCGCTACCCCTGATGTGATTTGATTGTGGTGGCAGCCGAGGTGTAGCATGGTACAGAATCGTAACGCAAAGATGTAGTCGGGGACAGGCAGGAAGATTAGGAAGGGCGGTAAAGCTTTGTGGTCCAGAGACGGAGGCAAATGGTACGGTAACGGTATAACGGACAAGACATAAGGAACGCTTTCTCTATAGGCTTAAATAGGGGCAGCGACCAGCAACAGGAAATTGCCGGCCCTTTAAATTTAACAGTTTTGGCGAGCGCGTGCCCTAGGAGGCGGAGACGTGCGTGCCGGGAAGCAAAGTCTTCGGCAGGAGCGCTGCTGGGTAAGTAAGAAGGGGTCTGAGCAGCGGAACGTGCGTGCCCACGGGCCAACGTGCAGGTCGGGCGACATGCAGGTCGGCCAGCAGGGCACGGATGCGCCTGCGACCCGGGCTGAGGGTTGCGGGGGCACCCGTGACACAGATCATCTCTAAATCATTAAGATTTTGAGGCTGTCGCTTGGCAACTTGGAGCTTCAACTCCCTCCATAAGTTTTCTATGGGATTTAGGTCTGAGACGGGGCTAGGCCACTCCATAAACCTTAATGTGCTTCTTTTTGAGCCACTCCTTTGGGTTGCCTTGCTGTATGTTTTGAGTCATTGTCTTACTGGAAGACCCAGCCACGACCCATTTTTAATGTCCTGGTGGAGGGAAGGAGGTTGTCATTTAGGATTTTACGGTACATTGCTCCATCCATTCTCCCATTGATGCCGTGAAGTAGTCCTGTGCCCTTAGCAGAGAAACCCCCCCAAAACATAATGTTTCCACCTCCATGCTAGACAGTTTGGATTGTGTTCTTCGGGTCAAAAGCAGCATTTCTCTTCCTCCAAACACGGCGAGTTGAGTTAATGTCAAAGAGCTCAATGTGCATAATGTGTTATCAATGGTTTTCTTGGTGACTGTGGTCCCAGCTGCCTGGAGATCATTAATAAGTTCCCCCTGTGTAGTTTTAGGCTGATCTCTCACCTTCCTCATGATCAAGGATACTCCACAAGGTGAGATTTTGCATGGTGCCCCAGATCGATTGTTTATTGACAGTCATTCTGTATTTCTTCCATTTTCTTACTATTGCACCAACAGTTGTCTCCTTTTCACCCAGTGTTTTATGGTTTTGTAGCCCATTCCAGCTTTGTGCAGGTCTATGATCTTGTCCCTGACATCCTTAGAAAGCTCTGTGGTCTTGCTCATGTTGTAGAGGTTATAGTCTGACTGATTAATTGAGTCTGTGGACAGGAGTCTTTTAT
The DNA here is from genome assembly GCA_025379985.1 of Phyllomedusa bahiana. Lineage (NCBI taxonomy): Eukaryota > Metazoa > Chordata > Amphibia > Anura > Hylidae > Phyllomedusa > Phyllomedusa bahiana. Next base: position 130,946 of record JAODAL010001317.1, on the reverse strand, counting down.
AAAGGTGACTATTTAAGACAGCTGTCTTTAATGCAGGTAACGAGTTGATTACGAGCGTCTAACTGGTCTGTAGGAGCCAGAACTCTTAATGGTTAGTAGGGGATCAAATACTTATTTCTCTCAGCAAAGTACAAATAAATTTATATAATTTATAAACTGATTTCGGGAATTTATTTTGGTATTCTATCTCTCAATGTTAAAATTAACTTATCCTTAAATTATAAAATTTTATATATATATATTAAATATACTCAATGAATTAAAAATTTGTTTGACCCCTTGCACTTTGTGAGAAATATACTGTAAATAATTTAATTATTATAATTATATTATATTATATATATATATAAAATATAACCACAACACAAAAGGTTAAAAAGTTTTGGGTCACCTAAAATTTCCTTGTTTTTGAAAGAAAAGCCAGTTTTTTTCAATGAAGCTAAATTAAATAATCAAAAATATCTCTATCATTGATTATGTGGTAAATACTATTCAGCTGCAAACATTGGTTGTTAATCAATTTACATAGGTTTATGGGCCCCATTTCCAAAAACCATCACCCCATTTTTTAAATGTAAAGTGTCTCTAATGTGTAAGAAGCATTGGATATTTTGAACACCCTTGAAAACCCTTTGTGCGGGAAATTACACAGTTGAAAACATTTTTTGCTGATTGAAAGCTAAAAACTGCCCTTTTCTTTGAGCTAGTTGGAAAAACTGGAGCATTAAATTTTTTGGGTTCGATTAAACTCGCAAAATAGCCAAAAAAAAGGGTACTTTCATGTGAAACTTGCAGTCTATTCTTGTGCTGAGAGATGAAGGCTATTCCATGCAGAATTGCCCAAAAAATAAATTTCCTTTCAAAAGGGGTTACTTTTCCCTTCAGAGTGAAAGAAAAGTGGGCCCGCTGTACAAAAAGGCAGCAAGACAAGAGATTTTAAATCCCCTAGTTTGAGAAAATCGACGCCCAGCAGGTTTTAACTGGCACTTCTTAAATAGTGCCCCCCAAAACCTAGTGTCAACGTCTACTGTGAAAGACGACTTCAAGATGGACCTTAGGACAGATGGCAAAGAAAAGCCCCTATCTGAACTGGGTAATAAAAAAAAAAAGGTTTAAAAGGGCTAAAGAACACAGACATTGGAAGAGGAAGACTGAAAAAAAAGGTTATGGGCAGATGAATCGAAGTTTGAGGTGTTTGGATCACACAGAAAGAACATTTGGAGACAAGAAAAGATGCTGGAAAGTGCCTGAGCACTGTCAAGATGCTGGAGGTAACGATGGTCTGGGGTTTTCTTTGGGGCGGTAAAGGGGAGATTTGTCAAGGGAAAAAGGGATTTGAATAAGGAAGGGATCACTCCATTTACAACGCAAAGCATACCCTGTGGACAGCGCTTGATTGGGGGCCAATTTTATCCCGCACAGGCAAAATCCAAAGACACCGAAAAATTTTGCAAGAACTATTTGGGGGAAAGGGCTGGTTTTTTGTTTAAAGAAGTGGCCAGCGCAGTCCCCCAGATCTCAACCCATTTAGCTGTTGTGGGGGCACTTGAACATATGCTACACAAAAGTGCCATCTTGCCAATCCAAATTGTGGGAGGGGCTTCTGGAAGCAGGGGTGAAATTTCCCAGATTTCCTCAGCAAATTACACTGAAAGCCCAAAGGGCTGCAAGCGTAATTTTGCAAAGGGGGCATTCTTTGACAAAAGCAAAGTTAGAATAGAAAAATTTTTATTTCAAAAAAAAACACAAAAAAAATTTTCCACTCATGGGCTGGTGGGGGGAAACTTTTGGCAAAATTTTTTCTTCCGGCGGGATTTTGTGAGTCACAGCATATAAAGTCCCGGCGCCCCCCGCTGGCTCTCACACTGCTCTCTTGTGCCCTGCGCACTGCGCTGCAGAGACTCCACAAAAAAAAAGTTTTAACGGATTTTGGGGGGGCAAAGCTTTTTTCAAAGACGCCCTCTTCCGTTTTTTTTGATTCGTTTTGGGGTATTTTTAATTCAAGTTCAGGGTGGGGGCTAATTTTGCCAAAAATACATTTTAAAGCCCTCTGGTCAGTTTTTGGGCGCATTGAAAAATTTCCCAAAGGGGTTTTCTAAGCCGTTTTTTGCTTTTGTATTCAGTAAAATAAAAAGCATTTTTACACCCAAATACGGAAAATTTTCCGGGCACAATTTTAAAAATTTTTTAAAGGTTTGTCTTTTAATCCATTAAAAAAGTGTTTTTTCCCCAAATAAGTTTTTTTGGGGTTTTTAAACCCAAATTTAAAAATTAAATTTTAGGCTTATTGGGGAAAAAAAACAGGGGGGTTATTAAAAATTTACAGGTGTAAATTTTTTTAAAAAAAAAAGTCAGAAAGAGGGGGGGCCCTTTCCAGCGATGAGGGCACAAACATTCCGGACAGCACGGTTGGGTAAGGAGAGGGGCACAGTTTGATCGGGGGGGCCAAACGGCGTGTAAAGTAGTGGCCGTGTGTTGATCGCAACCCAAGTTCTTGATTGGTTTTCTAGGCATCAACCTCATCCCAAGACATCTACTACCCCAGCCAAGAGTCGGGGTTCATCAGACACAACCCTTAGTTTGGGATGGCCCGGGGGCAGTTCAGCGCCCCCACCTTCCTCAACCAGCCAGCCCGTTTTGGGTCCCTCACCAGAGAACTATATGTATCTGGGCTCACGCCACTAACACGAGGACGAACAATTTTGAGACAGTCGCAATACTGCACGAAAGGTGGACAGACACCCCCTCTCTTGCGAAATGATGTGGACGTAGCATGGGATTTTTTTTTGGGACGGTCACCTTGCGTCCCAAAGACCGTTTAGGAAAAAGCAGTGAGATCAAAATCTCATGAATTTTTAAACGTTTTTGGTTTTTAATACTTTTTCTGCATTACACCAGTTTTTTCAAATGCAGCATAGGAACTTAAAAGAAGGAGACCATAACTACAGGAATGTTTTAGGTGATTTTTTTTTGCATTCGTGCCATTGTTGATGGAAATTAAGAGAAAACTGGAATGGGACAGAACAAAAAAGAAGCAAAACTGGTTTTGGGATGAATTCTTCATATGAAGAAGTGAATCTATGTCAAATCCACGGAAAGTAAAAACACAATCCTTTGGGCCCCCCCTTTTAAAAAGGGGGGAACAAATTACATCGCACAGATTTAAAAGTTTTTAAAAAAAGCAATTTGTAAACGTTCATTTGTTCATGAACAGATAACACAGGTTAAAGGAAAAGTTTGCTGAACTTGTATCTGGGTGCCAGATTTTGAAAGCTTTGGAAACTTAGCTGTTTTTGTAATGTAAAAGGCCCTCACCAACTGCCCCAAAACTATAAAATAAATAATTTAAATTTTTGAGCCTATAAAAAAGCGTTTTCCCTTTAGCCTCTCTGTGATATCCATGTACCGTACCTCTTGCCCCGTCGTTTACCAAAGAGCCCTTTCCGCCTTCCTGAACCCTTTCCCCCTGTCCCCCGACTCCAGTTTTTCCTTTCGATTTTTTACCCGCTACACCTCGGCTGCCACCGCAAGCAATCTGTAGGGGTAGCGACCTGGTAGTCCCCCCCTGGCTTTGTGGTGGACTTGGGAAAAAACCGGGACCTACTTAGGTCGCCCCCCCGGCGGGCTATTCCTCCTTTCAGTGGTAAAATGGGTCCACTACCGCTGTTCGGACAAAGAAGCAGTGGGGGAAAGACTTTTCTCCCCCATCCTGGCGACTGACAAATAATTTCCCGCATGAAAAGGGCCCCCCGCCGGCGGTGCCCATGGCTGCCCCTGGGCCAACATTTAAAAAATACCCGAAGCATTTTCCCCTCACGTGTGTGACTTTATTCGCCCAGGGAAAACTCCTGTCCACTTGGTCATAAAAAATCATAATGGCCTTCCTCTGTTAAACAATTTCCCCTTTTCATAAAAATTTCCCCCTGTTCATCATTCCTGTCTGCCGTGTACCCACCCCTTTCGAATGCTCCTGACCTCAATCTCTGCCCTCCTGCCCTGACCTATTGGCCTGACCTTTGACTATGTTTTTCGTCTTACGTTTTCGGTACCCTGCTACACCCGGCGCCACCTCAAGCTATCCGCCAGGGGTAGGACCTGGTGGATTTTCCCGCCGCAGAAAGTCCCCCTGCCGTGCGGCGGGCTCTGGGGGAAAACCGGGACCCCGTTAACCCCCTCCCCGGCGTGGCTGCTACCCCCCGCTTTTCGGTGGTCCGAGGGGCCACTCCCCTGTCATTACAATGGCAAAGGATGCCAAGTTTTTCCTGGGAATTCTTTGAATGGTGCCGGTCCACCCCTTGAAAAAGGGGGGGATGCAATATCACCAACTTGGAAGGACACGGCCGCTTCTGACTTAGGGATGGTAGAGCATCTGGGTGTCTCTTGGGAATCGTCTTTGGGGAAAGACGCTGGGACATGAGTGCTGAGGAACGAGTATCTGAACCTTTTATAGTAAAGACAGGGGTTTTTCTTTGGGAATTTGGGAAACCTTGACTGCGTGAAAAAAGGAGGCGTGCCACTGAGTGCTGCTGCTGTTTGGGACAGGAGGACCCCCACCTGAAAAAGTATTTTGACACTGAAAAGAGTTTTTTGCAGGCCCCTTTTTGCCCAACGTTTTGGTCCCTGGTAACGCTTTACTTTTTTGCCCCCAGATTCTACATATAGTTAGTTCAACCCTCCTCTGGTTCCCGCAAAAAATCACACCGCCGGTAGGGATTTTTTCTCCAAACTCCGAAATGACTACTTTTGCCACTACTTTCGGACCTGCAAAGTGAGTGGGGGTAAATTGGGGGGCCGTTGGCCCCCCACCCCCGATGTGCCACCCGCTGACTCCCGGCCACACAACCCCGACTTAGGCTGCGCCCTGCCTGACCGCAAGCGTCCATTTTTTCCCCAATAAAATGAAGGCCCCTTTTACACTGTTGGTCGGGGCAGCTCTTTGCATCACATGCCTTTTAAAACCACCAAAATGCTGATAACACTCAAAATTTACACTCCCGGGCCCCAAAATTTAAACCTCCTTTTTCTGTCCGTTTTTTCTGTGTCCAAAGCCCCCTTCTTCTCCTCCCCTCTCCTAAACTTAATTAGAGATAACGGAATGCTTCCAGAGACGGGACAATGGGGAAAGTCGGGTTGGCCCGCCCCGCGTAGGCGCCATTCACCCCAGGGAGAAAAGGGGGGCACAAGAGGCATGTCGGGGGCCCTTAAATTTCCTTTTGGGGGGCCATTTAAATGCCCTTGGTTAAAACAGGGCACCCAGAATCCCCTTGCCCCCAGCCTTGTTTGGGTTTCCCAACCCCGGCCCCAAAGGGGGCGTTCGCAACATCCCCCTTCCCAACCTCCCCGTCCACCTCAAGGGTCACGACAAACCCCTGACAGCTCGCAACAATAACCCCCCTTTCCCAACTCCCCATCTTATTTGCCCCTTCTCCCAAGAACCCAGCGGTTTTCCCTTCCCCACCTCCTTTGCTCCCCAAATTTGCTACCCTGTAATTGGCGCAAAGGCCAAAAGCCCCTGTTAGATCACTGGCTGTGGGAAGGGGAAGGGGAAACAGAGGGGGTTTTTGGAAACAGGAAAGAGCCCCTCACCTACCCCCGGGGGCCATCCAACGGGTTGGTTTGACAAACCCCCGCCCTTTTGGGCTGGGTTTTCAGATGCATCTGGAGAAAGTGTATGAAACCAAGGGGTGGGGTTAAAACAAAATGGCCATTAGATTGACCCGGAATGCTGGGGCCCCTCGCGGGGGAAAACCCCCTGCTGTGACATCTCCTTATTTGTGCTGCGACCTGGGGGCGGTTTCCCCGGGAAAAACCTACTATGTGTTTTTTGGGACCCCTTGGGGGGAATCAAAAGCCCCACTTGTTTTTTTTCCAGGGGGCGCTGAAGGGACTTTATCAGGCTGGGTTCCCCCCATCAGTTTTTTTGGTCAGTTTTGCCCCCGAAAATTGCCCAGGGAATTTTAAGTGAAGCGATTCATAAGAGCGGCAGCAGTCATTTTGCGGTCAAAAAAAAAAACACAGCATTAATGAAGACCAAACCAAGCCCCCTCTGCTTTTTTTTGAGCATGGAAACAATGTTTCAAGCCCCCTTAAAAAGGCTTTCCCTGAAAGGCAAAAAATTGTTTTTTAAAATGCGTTTCATCCAAATTTTATTCGGATCGAAACAAAATTTTGCCCAGAAAATTCGACAAACTCGTCAAATTGGGATTTTTGAAAAATTTTCGCCCATCTCAAATTTAAATGACTTTTGGGTTTTTTAAACGGATACTAGATTTCTCTTTTTCCTCTACTGTAATAGAAAAGTAAACTTCTCACATTTTCCAAATTTATATTTTTTTACGTTTTTTATATATTTTTATAGATGTTTTTAAAAGAAAATGTTGACTGTAAAGATAATCACAAAGTGACACTTTACAATATTAGAGTGATAACAGAGTCGGCATTATTGATGAAATACACAACAGTTGGAGCATGAAGAAGATAGCAAAAAAGAGTAACATAAATATATTATCCACCCGATGCATGTTATTTGAGCCAAGGGCTCCATTCTAAGTATCAAAGATAAGTTAAAGGGGTTTTACCACAAAGTAAAGTTGAAGTGGAAAGCTTGAAAATTAAATAAACCTTTTCAACGTTCATCATTATTAAGAATTCTCTACCATTTTTGTTTTAGCTGCTACCTTAGAGATCCATAGTGTACAGCTCATCTCTAGGGGATCCGACCAGTGACAAGAGCTCCTCAGTCCTAGTCACAAATGCCCCTCTACTCACAGGCAGCTACTGTTAGTATGTGTGATTACAAAGCAGGAAAGAGACTGGCTGCTGAGTGAGTTTTCAACCCCAGGTGTTGTCATTCTACTCCTTTCCTCTGTACTCATTAGTAACAGTGCAAAGAAATAAAAGAAAAAAAGAAACCTCAATCATTTATGTACATTAAAAAATCCCCTGGGATCTTGAATCTAAGCCCCTCTATGCTGAAAGGCAGATGTGCTAACCACTCAGCTACAGTGTAGCTACTCACGGCTCTTTACATAAATAGATCTTTGTTTGACTAGAGTGAGAACACTGTGGGGAAAGGCATGGTGATGTCTAGTGGTGTTTTCAAGCCTGCTGGGTCACATGATCTGCAATTCAAACAAATCATACATGCCCCCTTTTGAACAAACTGAAAGCTGTAGAAGGACAAACCAGGCATGACATGCCTTCATGATGTAACATCTTTAAACTCTTCATTCTATGGATATCACTTCTGGTAATAAACAGCCCTGGGAATGAGGTGATGCCTAAATGATAGCAAAATGAATGCTGTGTCCCCTAAACAAAAGGACCTCCAATTAAATGGGCTGAGGCAAGTTTGGCTGGTGTGCTAAATTTGTGTAGACAGGTTTTATCTATGTTTACTTCATAGTCCATACACCATTTGAATTACATTATATTATTATTATTATTTATTTTAGAGCGCACTTGTTTCAAGAGCGCTGTACATTCAGGTTGCATACATAACATAGGTCAAACAAGTACAAAGGTGACAAATAAATAACTAACAACTGGTACAGAAGAGGTCCCTGCTCGTGAGGGCTTAAAGGGCGCGGAGAAACTAAGTGCTGGTTTGAAACAATAATTGGGGAAACCCCTGCCCCTTCTTGCACAGTGACCAAATTAATAGAGGAACATACTACTGTGGAGGGCTAAAGCAATTACCCATCTGCTCTCTGCCGGAGAAATTTTATCTGTTTGCCTTTGACAACTGAACTCCGCCTGCAATGTATGATAATCTTCTTTCTTTTTCTATGATACTGTGCCACTGTCCATCAGATGTTGCTTTTGGACATTTCCCAAAAAGTAGCTCCCTGCAGTGAAGTTCAGATCCCTGTACAGAAATTAAAGTGTGAAAAGCAGACTGGCACCCTAGACTCCACTCCTTGGCATATTCTTTAGTCAATTATGAAGCAATTACCAGGAGGTTGTAACAACTAACTAGACTACCAAAGCATCAATGGTGAGATACTTAAAGGGGTATTCTTGTTTCATTGATTAGCTTTAAACATGTAGGGAAAGGTAAAGACTATTAACAAATACATTGCTGCTCCACTCCTTGGCATATTCTTTAGTCAATTATGAAGCAATTACCACGAGGTAGTCCTTGTGACAACTAACTAGACTACCAAAGCTTCAATGGTGAGATACTTAAAGGGGTATTCTCGTTTCATTGATGAGCTTTAAACATGTAGGGAAAGGTAAAGACTATTACCAAATACATTGCTGTTCTGATTTTGCTTCTCTTCAGGAGCAGTATTTATCTCCTTTTTTTGCACATGTGTTTATTTACCACCCACTCCTGACATATAGGAACTCATTTACATTAATTACTGACAAGCTTTAATCCTTAATAACTCTGTAGCCTTGGACACCACAGTTTGCAAATCTGTAGCACTCATGTCACTGTAATAGGAATAGCTAGGAAAAGCAGAGCTGTTATGCCTATCACTGCTATAGTACCACCCACAACCTAACCAAGAAGTGTGAATCTAAAGCTGCACGTCGCTCTTTAAATACTGGTGGGGACAAAATCACAAAGGCCCGAAAGCGTTTTTTTTTTGACTTCATTAACAAGTAAATGATTTATTCTTCGAAACCCTGCTAAATATTTTAAAAGCAGAATGATGTGTGAAGCGGCTACTTTACCACTAGCGCCATATATTTTATAAGCACAGCCAAACACTTTGCAGGCATAGATCCTGTTTTTCTTAGTACACCCTAATCCCCAGATACATTTTTTTTTTTTCATTTTTTCCCCATTATTAAAATGTTTCATATACAGAAATAAGGCATGCAGCCAGTTGATACTGCATTTAACACTAGGAACCAACATTAGAAGGAGAATTGTTTAAATGGGTTATAAACTTCATCTGTAGCTATTTAATTGTTTAAAGCCCTAATCTCATGCATTTCAGATTAGTCATCAGTGTGTTGGGGCCGGGGGTTCCCAGGGGCAATTTTGGGTTAAAAAAAGGGGGGGGACCAATTTTCCCTTCATCCCCTATGTTAAATACTTCCTCCCCCCCGTAACTCGCCTTCCCCTTCACTTCCCCTCCCATCCTTTCTTCCCCCTCCTCCCCTGCAGGGAAGGGGCCCCCTAACCAACTAAAAGGTCTGAGGGGTTGTCAGCTCCCCTGCAGGTGCAACGAGTCCTTATGGCAAAATTTTTTTGGGTGCAAAAAGGGGCTTTAATTATGAAGTTTAGACCCGGTGGGACTAAGAACACCTGGAATGAAACTGAACCGCCCACCTATAATATCTCCCCCTCCGAGGGAAATAAAAAATGTTTGCAATGTGAAAATTTTAACTCCTCCCCTCCCCCCATCCTTCTCCCCTTAAATTTGTTATACACAACAGAATGGGGGGAAAAAAACCCAATCTCACTGACCCTAGGGTCACTTTTGTCACATATGTACCCAAAAAAGTATTTTTTGTTTTAAAACCCCCACCGAAATGAAATCACTCACTGCCCAACAGAAAAGGAATTTATTACCATAAAAAAAAATTACATTACTAACTGCACCTTAGAAATGAAATTTCCCTTGGGGACTCAAGAAATATTCACTGTACCCCCAAAAAGTATTTATTACAACGAACCCCCAGAAATGAATTTTATTTCTACTGTACCCAGAATTACATGACACCAAAAACCCCCGGTTTCATTTAAACACGTACCCCGAGATTTACATTACCCATATCCCAAGGGTTACATTACACACTGTCCCCGAGATTACTTATTACGTACCCCAAAAATCACATTGCTGTACTCCCAAAATTACATTAAAATTTACCCCAGGGGGGATACATTCACCATACCCCAGGACAATTTTCCCCTATACCCCCCAGATTTAAATTACACACTGTACTCCAGAGATTACATTTTCACTGTACCCAGTGATTTTTCCTTACCCCGAGATTCATTACACTGTACCCCCCGATATTTCAACTCACCATCCCCCGCGATTTCATTTCCCTGAAAAAGGATTAATTTTCACCATACCCAGAGAGACATTTTCTCTTTCCCAAAGATTATTCATCACACATAACCCAAAATAGTTTACCCCACCGTACCCCATATTATGCATTATTCACCTCCCCCAAGATTACATTACCACCGTACAAAAGAATTATATTCACCATACCCCAAGGGGTTACCATTCCCACGTACAACAGAGATTGCATCATTCACTTACCCCAAGATTAATATTAACAAAAGTCCCAACAGAAAATTATTTTAACACCATCCCCCAAAGAGGTATTACATTACACACTGTACCCCAGAGACTAAATTAAGACAAGGAAACCTGAAAATTGGGGTTAAAAATTTTTTATATCATATATTGGGAACACAGAAAACATTACACATTAGGGGGGGTTTTCACATGATTTTTTTTTCCGGGCCCACTGACATTTGTCGTTTCTTGTTGGAAATTTGGTGTTGCAAAAAAAGAATTCTGACAAGAAAAGGGACCGGGACTGCCCAGGCAGATTTTTTCTGCTTCTTATCCTTTAGTGCTTTAGTGCAAAAAACCCCCCTCGAAGAATTCTGTGTAGGTCCCGGGACATTTACACCCCGGGAAAATAATAAAAGAAAAATCAGTGTATCTAAACGACACCCACTGTTTTTTACATGGGCAAAAAATTTTAAATTTCATTTTTCTTGTTGGTTTTGGATGCCGGTTTTCTGAAGAAGATCCCATGAATCCCCCCCGAAAAAGCATTCATATTTTCACATGAATAAAAAATTTAAGGTATTTACCGGCGAATAGGGGGGGCGTATGGAAATTCTGCGATAGGGGCTGGGGTTTTAGAAGTACACCGGACCAGTCCACCATTTTCATTTTCCCTGGCGCCCCAAAGCGGGTTTGGGACATAAATGACTAGAAAAAAGGCTGGCCCATTATATACCCCATCTCACATATAGATACATCCTTCTCACATGCATACACAACACCTAGCACCCTTGTTCCCCCTTTTCCCGGGTTCTCCGGAGTCGGGTTGCATTTGGGCCCATTGGGCAAGGCTTCCCTTTTCTCCGTAAAGGGCTGGCTGGGGGAAAAAGTGGTTTACGGGGTGGAAGCGGGGCCCCTGCTGAAAACCTGCTTTACCAAAAATTGCGATCTCACTTTTTCACTGACTTTAAAGGGCTCTACCACTCTGCCCCCCTTAAGATGCACAGAAATATAGGAGGAAAGGGGTTAACTTTTTCCTCCTCGGGGCTCCCCCTCCCCCCCACTTCCCGGGTTTTCCCCCATGTTTTCCCTTTTCATAGGGGATTATTTTTTTTTGAAGGGGCCCAAAAAAAGTGGGGGGGGGGGCCCGTCCCCCACCCAAAAAAAAAAAGGGGGGGGACCAGTTTTCCTTTCCGTACCCCCTTTAAAAAAATTCCCAACCTATGCGGGGTTCCCCAATAAATTTTATTGAAAATAGTTATTTTTTAAAACCTGCATTTTCATAAACACCATTTCTGGTACCCCGTTCACTTTTAAAAAATCCCCCAAGGGATTAAATAAAAAAAAAAAGTTGTAGCCTGAATAAGTCTTCATTATATACTGAAAGTTTTTTAAAGCTGTAAATCACTAATAAATACAGAGTAAAACAAGTTAACAGTTGCACAGTTAACTTGTACATGTAATTGACATGTAAAAAGTTTGGTTTTACAGCTGTGGTCGACAGGAAAAAATAGCACATTGGCATGCTTTAGATAACACTGTAAACTGTAGTTTTAAAGCATGTTCATTTAAAACGAAAATTTTTGCATATTTTTTCATAGTTTGAAAAGGCCCAAAAAAAAAAGACAAGACCCCCCAAATCCAAAATTCAGCCTGTTGTGCTAAGATGTTGATCCAGGGGAAGGAAAAAAACCCCAAATAAGGTAGAACCAAAGGGGTTCCTCCTTTTAAAGGGAAAAAAATTTTTTCCCGACCCCCAAACGGCAATCAAAAAAACCCTGGATCGTTTGACCCTTTTTCCAAATCCTAGTCATTTAAATTGTTAATTTTATAACTCCAGAAATGCATCCAAACCCTTTTTAAACCGGTTATTGAAAAAACCATGCAACCCCTCGGGCCCGGGAGAATTCCAAAAGTCCCCCCCTGCCCCTTAAAAGAAATTTAAAAATCCCCTTTCAAAAATCTATATAGAAATTTTTCTTTCCCTCAAGGGCCATAGAGGATCCCCCCTTTTTCTAGATCCCGCCCTGTGAAAAAAATAAATCTTAAAGGAGAGATTCTATATTGACCTTTAATATTTTTAAAAACATATTTTTTAGGCCCCCCAAAGCCGTTTTTTTCCTTAAACAAAATTTAACCAAAACTTGCTAATTTTTTCTGGGTTTTGGGTAGTCCACCCAGTCCTTTTATTTTTTTTGTTAATTTGGGAAGAAATTTTACCCGGGGTTTTTCCTACTTTAAAAGGGGTTTTCGTTTAAATCGAAGGAAGACGAGGCGGGCATAATAAAAATTAGCTCTCCCTTTCCCCCAAAGGGGAAAAATTCAGTAGATTTATGTTTTCAGATTTTTTCTGTATTTAAAATTTTTTTGGCCCCCCAGGAATGTTGACGGGGGAAACCCCCCAAAAATGGGTATTTAATCACTTTTCTAAATATTGTGATTAAAAAAAGTGAAAGCTCTGAGAGCTACAGCATTTCTCAATCCCCCTGAGCTACCTCAAAGCTTTCCCTAGTCACGACCCAGGATCTGACAGGCCGCGCTTGCGTGAAACACTTCTTATCTGATGACAGGCAAAATGAATGAGCTTTTAAGGCACCGGGTAGACAGTGCAGTCTGAGGCTGTCTTGCTGTATTGAGAATCCACTGTTGTACTGTTTATTATTTCACTTAAGTTTTGAGACGCTCCCTTGGATTCCTCACTCACCCCCTCCCACTCTCCTCTGCAGCTTCATGACTCAGCATGATTTGTATATATCCTGCTCCCGTGCTGACTGGAGGTAGGTAACTGGCGTCTTGGCAAATCCCCTTTAAGGATGCAGCTTATATCTCATCTAAGGCTAAGATTGCTCCTCTGTCTGCTCCCCAATGATTTACACCTCCCCTCTTGTTTAGATAGGCATAAGCTCACTCAGAAGTTGCTGCATTTAAAGTTAATTCCCAGTAAGTACAGGATGGTTAAACCACTTGTAAGACAAAGTTTTATCTATTTCTTGTAGCAAAGATACAAATGTTGGCCACGATAAACAAGGGGCTTGAGAGTTTAAGGCATATAAATGTCACTGTGGTTCTTTAGAAGACAATATTTGCACTGTGACATTATCTCTCCTGTCAGAATCCATTTCACGGCTGAATCTGCCATTTAAAGACAAACTGTATTGGATTACAATTATTTACAGTATTCCAGATCCAAACTGATGTGAATAAGTTTTAGAAGACAGACCTTGGATAACAAAAGATAACCTGTAAATATGTGGTAAATAGTAAACATGGCTGCTGTTTCTGTTTTCTGAAAATAAAACAACCTTTTGTACATTTTAAAAAGTTGTATAAACTATTAGGGTTGAGTCCGTGTAAACATACACTTGTAGATACGTGTTTGGATCCATCCAAATGGACCCAAACACGTATGTAATAAATAGCAATGTCATTTACATTTCTTTTAATATAAAACACGCATCAGCATTCACACGAGTGATCGCCGATGTGTGTCTCACTCAGTCTTTCAGATCCATCTTTCGGATTCGTTACACAAATTTACATGTCAATTCTTGGTCCAAAAGATGCAGCAGAAACCCTATCTAAAATGATAGGGTGTAATCCTGCTGCATCCAACACCTATCCAAACACGCAGTTGTGTGTCGGATAGGTGTTGGATCTGTTTAGGATCCGATTGCTGCAGCATTTTTGGATCCATTTTTCAGATCCAACACGGATCAAAAATCGGATCCAAACAGGCCATGTGAACGGCCCCTTAGAGATATCACTTATACTGTAAATACTTCACATTTTAGATTATTAATTTCCTTGTTCTAAAATGATCTCTACAATTATTTAAGTACAATCATATTGTTACGAGGCACCTGGCCCGCATGTCGGAACGCGGCTGCACTCGTGTCCCCTCTTCCCGTATGCTGCCGGGGACGGGTGGCACCGCAGTCCGCATGTCAGGCTGTGGGCACCCTTGTACTGCCGGTGGGTACATACCTAACTGCACTCCTGCTCCTCCGTTGGTTCGGTCCCCGTTCCCTAGGGCGCGCACCGGCTAAAATTTAAAGGGCCAGTGCCGGGCAATGACCCTTTATAACCAAAACCCGTCCTCTGTATCCTTGCCAGATATATAGTGCCTAGTACCCTAGAGAAAGCATTCCAGAGTGCGTTCCTGCCTTGCCGTGTTCCTGACCCGTTATTATGTTTTCTGACTACAAACCGATGCTGCCTGCCCTGACCTTCCTGCCTGTCCCTCACTAAGAGTTTGCTTTATGATTCGAAACCTTGCTGCACCTTGGCCACCATGGAAAGTAGGTCGCGCCAGGGATAGGGACCTGATAGGACTCCCGCCGCAGCAAGGCCTACCTGCCTTGCGGTAGGCTCTGGTGAACACCAGGACCTACTTAGATTCTGCTCCCTGGCATGTCACCTACCACCGCTTGCGGTGGTCCAGAGGGTCCACTACTCCAGCCATTACAAATATCAATGTTTAGATTAACCCCTTCCTGATATTTGACATATGGGTTCGTCTTATTTGGGAAGGGGTTTCTGCAAATGGGCATACCCATATATCCAATACATTGTGCAAGCTCAGAAATTGATCCTACATGATTAGCACAGGAGAACAGTTGTATATTACAGCTGGGGTTATGCACTAATGTCTGGGACCGGAGTTTAATTCGATGTTGGACGATTACTCCTTTAGATGCTTAGATGCTCATCTAAAGAGAATAACCAAGGGAATGAATGTACAATCGTGAGGTACATATGATACTCATGAAAGCTCAAAAGCCTAACAAAGGCTTCCAGGTTTTCTGTGACATCACCATGTCCCGCTGTGCCTGGGAGCATGTCCTTCCATGGCGATTAACAGTTATACATACATTATAGTATAGTCCGCTATGGGGATAATTTAAAAAGTCCGTGGAAAAAAAAAATACATAACTACTCCACCCCCTAAAAATAGCACACACACAAAATAAAACAAGTAAAATAAAACAAGTAAAACGTGCACACCGTTTTCCCATTACAAATAACAACCACCCCACATTAATAAAAAAAAGTATACATATTTGGTATCTCTGCATGTGTAACAACCTAGGCTAAAGAACTGTACATTTTTTTAATATGCACAATGAATGATGTAAGAAAAATAAAGTGGTACCAAGGAAAACATCAGTTCATCATGCAAAAAAAAAAAAACCTTAAACTACTTAGTATAACATCTATCACAATATAGCTATGCATAAGCATTTTTTTCATCCTGCTTTCCAAAAAATTATTTAAAAAGTCATGTGTTCCACAAAATAGTACTAATTAAAGAATCAACTCATCCCGCAGAACAACAAGCCCTTTTATCTCTGTATATGGAAAAATAAAAAAGTTAAGGCTCGCCGAACATGGCGATCCAAAACTGTCCTTTCTTCCTTTCCTTCCTCCCTCTGTAATGAGGAGTATATTACCAGGATTGCAGTATTTTGTCCAAAATCCTTGATAAAAAGTAATCAAAGAACATATGAACACCAAAATGGTACCAAAGAAAATGTCAACTCATCCTGCAAAAATCAGGTTCTTATACAGAAAAGCAAAACCATTATGGCTTTCAGAATATGACAACATAAAAATGAAATTTTCTTTTACAAAAGCATTTCTATTGTATAGAAGTAGTAAAACAAAAAAAAACTAGATTAAGTTTATATAAGTGTAATTGTACCGGCATGATAAAGTTATGTAATTTATAATGTTGTAAAAATGTAACCTAAAATACAATGGTGGATTTTCTTTTTTTTTTTTCCAGTTTTATGGACCTATACTATAAAAAAATCTGTGAGACACCTGTGAGCTCAAGAATCACACTATATGGATTCACCTAGAGGAAACCAAAAAACTTTGCACATCCACCCAAACATTTGTTTACACTCGCATATAGGATATTGCCATGCTTGAAAGAAATTGCATAACAAATTTTGGGGGCGTTTTTTTTCCAAGATGTCTCCTGAAAATGAAAGATTTTCACCTAAAAATGCATATTATTAAAAAAAATTTTTTTTTTTTTATTTTCACATCCCAACACTAAAAAAAGAATCGGTGAAACAACTGTGTGGATGTCATTTAGAGTCACTACACTCTCTGAATATATATTTTAAGGAAGGTGGCTTAAAAATGAGATCTTTTTATAGTTGGTAATTAAGTTTTAACACCTTAGGGTGGTGCATAAAATATCCTAATAATAATTAGGCCCCAAAATCCAACAAGTGCTCTGCCTTGTCTCCGAGGCCTTGCGTTGAATACCATACTAGAGCCACATATTTAAAAAAAAACAGCAGAATCTGGGGAAACAATGTTGAGTTGCATTTCCCTGTTAGCAAATACTATATTCCAGTAAAAAATGGATTAAATTTGAAAATCTGCAAAAAAGTTAAGTTTTGAATACTTTAACAGGTGAAGTTTTTTCAGTGGAGTGATTTAAACAGTTTTTTTTTTTAGCATACTGACCTCTTAAAGCCACATCAGAACTGGAGAGGTGCCTAAAAAATATTTGTGTTGCAAATTTCCTTGAAAATGTGAAAAATTAATAAGCTAAATTAATAAGCCCCTAATACCCTAAAAGTAAAAAGATTTTTTAAAAAAATGATGTTAACATTGAGTAGGCAAACAGTAAATAATAGTTATAAACTATTTTGTGTGGTATAACTGTCTTACATACAGAAATTTTTGAATTTTAAAAATTGCAAATTTTTTAAAATGTTTAAAATATTTTGATTTTTTTTAAACAAATAATAGAGGACTGTATCAACCAAAATGTATTACTAACTTAAAGCACAATGTGTCATGAGAAAACAATCTCTAAATCACAAGGCTATGTAAAGAATTAAAAAGTTATTCCTACATAAATTGACAAGTACATGTCAGATTGAAATATGGGACCAGGAAGGTAAAAAGTGGGTTGGACGTTAAGGAGGGTGATTTCAGGTAGTCAGAGCAAATACGTTTGATTCTTTTATTGGCAAGTCTAATTGTATGCAAATTAAGATCTAATGTGCTGTGGTAAAGACTCCTGTTATGTCTGTATCTGCATCATTTCAGTCATCTCAATCACTTACTGAGCTTGCTCTATAAGCGGCAGGAAACAACTAATTATTACAGCTAATACATGTACATGCCACTAACTGGCAAGATTAGAGACAACTCTGAAAAATACTAACACCAAAATTGTGGGGTTTATTTTAGTCATTTTACATCCCTAAACATTTTTTAAAAAGTGATTAAAAAAGTTGTATGTATCCAAAAATAAAAATTACATTTAAGCCTGCAACAACGAGTCCTTGCTCAAGTCCATAGAGTAAAAAAACAGTTATAGTTAGTTCACAAAAAATGCCATTACAGCACAAATTTAAATAAATAGGAAAAGGTTTTGTTGTGTTTTTTTCATGTTCCATGGTACCAATTTATAGTTTGGTCTATAGTACCATAAAAAAAAAACAAGCCCTCATAGGTATAGGTAGTCAAAAAATAAAAAAAAAGTTACTGTTCTTGGTAGGCGTGGAGGAAAAAAACGATCACAACGAAAAACAAAGCTGAGGCGTTAAAGGGTTAAGAATTTAGCTTGTTCTGCTGCTAATGTTATTTTTTTGTCCCACACGGATGTGATGTCTGTAGTGGCAAGAAATCAGGTAGTCAAACAATGGCAGCGACTGTGACGCCATGATATAAAACATCACTGCTATAGACATTACTAATTAAGTCAGAATTAATGCCAGAATTCATGTCACAGTTGCGCAGTTCTCTCTGTTCTTTTCTATGGCAGTTCTGAATATAGCCGAGTGAGCATGCTCGGCTATATTCAAACTCTATAAACATGTATGTGGGAGAACTTCACAATACCTGCGAGCCGGCCTCCAAAGAGGTTTTGCTACAGTGAGGAAAATAAGTATTGAATACACTTGCAATTTTTTAAGTTTTCCCAACTACAAAGAATGAAGAGGTCTGTAATTTATATTGTAGGTACACTTCAACTGTGAGACAATCTAAAAAAATCACATTGCATGATTTTTTGATAATTAATCTGCATTTTATTGCTTGAAATAAGTCTTTGATACAATCACAAAACAGAACTTATTATTTGGTAGAAAAACTTTTGTTTGCAACTACAGAGACCAGACATTTCCTGTAGTTCTTGACCAAGTTTCCACACCCTGCAGCAGGGATTTTGGCCCACTCCTTCATACTCTTCTCCAGGTCTTTCAGGTTTTGGGGCTGTTACTGGGCTACATTGAGTTTCAGCTCCCTCAAAAGATTATTAATTGGGTTCACTCCTTAGATGCCCTGGCTGTGTGTTTCCGGTCATTGTCATGTTGGAAGACCCAGCCATGACCTATCTTCAATGCTCTTACTGAGGAAAGGAGGTTGTTGGACAAAATCTTGCAATACACGGCCCCATCCATCCTCCCGTCAATACAATGCAGTCGTCCTGTCCCTTTGTAGAAAAGCACCCTCAAAGTATGATGTTTCTACCCCCATGTTTCACGGTTGGGACAATGTTCTTGGGGTTATAATCATCCTTTTTCTTCCTCCAAACATGGCGAGTGGAGTTGATACTAAAAAATTATATTTTGGTCTCATCTGACCACATGACCTTCTCCCATGCCTCCTCGGGATCACCCAGATGGTCACTGTTGAACTTCAAACGGACCTGGACATGTGCTGGCGTGAGCAGGGGGACCATAATCCATGACGGCGTAGTGTGTTACTAACATTAATTTTTGAGACTGTGGTCCCAGCTCTATTCAGATCATTGACCAGGCCCTACCATGTAGTACTGGGCTGATTCCTGACGTTTCTCAGAATCATCCTTACACCACAAGGCGAGATCTTGCATGGAGCCCCAGACCAAGGAAGACTGGCAGTCATCTTCTGTGTTTCTTCCATTTTCTAATAATTGGGCTAACATTTGTTGCCTTCTCACCAAGCTGCTTGCCTATTGTCCTGTAGCCCATCCCAACCTTGTACAGGTCTACAATTTTGTCCCTGGTGTCCTTAGACAGCTCTTTGGTCTTGGCCAATGTTGGAGAGGTTAGAGAGTGATTGAGTGTGTGGACAGGTGTCTTTTATTCAGGTAACAAGTTCAAACTGGTGCAGATAATACAGAGAATGAGTGCAGAGTAGGAGGGTTTCTTAAAGAAAAACGTAACAGGTCTGTGAGAGCCAGAATTCTTGCTAGTTGGTATGTGATCAAATACATTTTGATGCAATAAAATGCAAATTAATTATTTCAAAATCATACAATGTGATTTTCTGTAAATATTTTTTAGATTCGGTCACTCACAGTTGAAGTATACCTATGATACAAATGACAGACTCCTCCATTCTTTGTAGGTGGGAAAAACTTGCAAAATTGTCTGTAACAAGTACCTATTTTCCCCACTGTATGTAGCAAAACCCTTTTAAAACAAGTGTGTCTTTTCAGTACACTGGTTCCATAAGTTACATTGTTCTTAGGAAACAATTTTTTCAGCATACAATTTTCTTTGGGATATTGTATGTTGACTATAGTTTTATCAGACATTGTCACAGACCCTGACCTAGTCAATTATCATGAACATTTTACTTGTAAAACAACTGTACTAGTATAGTGCATGCAGTAATTGCCTCTCTACAGAACAGTTCAGTACTACATGTTCTGTAATGCTCTTTACTTGTGTCAGATTGAGCGCCTCCTTTGGGCACTAGGTGAGAGCAGCCCCATTATCTTTTTTTCTGGTAAGTACATGACCCAAAAAAGCTCCTATCTTCAAATTAGAAAATAATTTCCAGCTTTAAGGCACCTTTTTCTGACTGTTGTATGCAGGGAGTTGCTTTATTTGTATTAGCTATCTGCGTAACTTTCTTTAATCTTTATTTTGCATTAGGCTGGGTGACATTTTGGAGCCAATTATCAGTTCTCCATAGAGTTTGTGTTTCAACTTACAATGCTTGTCCCGGAACCAATTAATATTGTGTGTTGATGGACCACTGTATATACAAACTGGTAGTTGAGTAATTTAAGATAACAAGAATATGCCTTCAGCTGGAAAAGTAGTGCATTGGTCTGGCAGAACATGTGCACCATGTGCTTGGTTGCAGGGTTGATGATGTTACATCAACAAGCCAATTTGACAAAATACAGGGCTAAGGTAACAAACTGAATATTTCCCTAAGTAAATGTAAATGCAAACTTAACTTTGCCTGTGACAATTTTACTTATTACAACGTAGCATACAGATAGCTGTACAAAAGAGCAGAATTTGTTGTTGCCCATTGTCATTTGTCATGTGCGTTTGATTTCCATTCCTATGACATAGCTCCATAGTAAATTCACTTGTTGAAAGTACAGGTCATGGATTTGTGCTGTCAAAGGGCTTTTATCTTTCTGGAAGTGTGGTGGTTTTAATTAAACTACTAAATAGCTTCATGACCATATTGAACTCCAGAGTCTATATCGTTTTTATGACAGTCACTCTCTCCCTAGTTTATTGATTTTCTCATTTGGTTCGTTACATTAAATTAAATGCAAACCTTTTACAGAGAATATTTCTGGCTCTGATATGAAATCAGAGGTCAGTACAACCTATCTTTTCTAAGACTTCAACATTGTAATTTAGCCTTTTTTGGGGGTAGAGGAAATGAAGACGTTAAACAAACTTCACTTTGGTGGAAATCTTCCATTACACTTGATTATTCTTCATTATTGAAACTTCTTCTTTAGAATTGGGTAGCTTCCAATGCTGTCTACAACAGTTACAGTGAGAGAGGTTAAGTGTTGAATACTAGTATAAGTGCTACAAATATCAGTTGGTTAAAAAAAATTGTAAAAAGCTGGTTCTTTTAAAGGATTTTTTTTATAGGTTTTGACAATAGAAGTATTCAAACTAAATAAATAAATAATAATAATAAACTGTCTAAGGGTCAACATACGGTATGGTCAATTCATTTTTTCCTGAGCGAACATAATCATTTATATAGTTTGTAGCTAAATGATAAAGACACATGTTTATCCAGTTCAGCCCTTTATCCTGCAATGTTGATGGAGAGAAAGCAAAAAAAAAAAAAAAAACCTGAAGTAGAAGCCAATTGTCCTTATCTTGGGGGAAAATTCCTTTCCTATTCTAAATCTGGCAAACAGAATAAGCAGATCTCTTAACCCCTAAGGACCCGGCGTTTTTTTGTTGTTGACACGTTCGTTTTTTTCCCTCCTTGTCTTTCCAGAGCCATAACTTTTTTATTTTTCCCCCTACATAGACACATGAGGGCTTTTATTTTGCGGGACAAGATGTACTTTCTAATGGTGTTATTCACCATACTATAGAATATACAGGGAAACCGCCATGTTTGTGGGGGTTTTGCTTTTAAGGCGTTCAATCTTCGGTCAATACAATCTGTTTTCTGTATTCTACAGGTTGATACGCATCCGACAATATCAAACATGTAGGGTTTCCGTTATGTTTTGGTACCGTAAAAAAATTCCAAACTTTTTCTATTTTTTAAATATGCGCCGCGGCGCCTTTTTTGAGCGCCCAAATTAACTTTTTATAAAAAAACCCTTTATGACTTTTTTTGAGGGGGGCATTTTTTGGGGGCGGGCGGGAAGGGTTGTACTTTTTATGGGCAAAGCAGTTTTGAAGGGATGCGACAATTTTATCATTTTTTTTTCCTATTATTTAAAGGTGACAAAAAAATGTTTAAAAAAAACGCAATTTTGGCTTTTGGGAAATTTTTTTTTCTTCTATAAATTTTCATTTGGGCAAGGGATAAATGATGTTATTTTTTTTATAGATGGGAAAGCGGCGATACCAAATATTGTAACTTTTTTTTTTTATTTTTTTTTTTTTTAAATTTGTAAAATAGGAAAGGGGGGGGATTTAAAATTTTTAAAATATTTTTTTTTTGTACTGGTAAAACTTTTTTTTTTTTCCTTTTTTTTTTACTTTAACATTGGGGCCCAAAACTAGGGGTATTTTTGACCACTAGGTGGGGGGAAATTTGGGGCCAATACAGTCTAAGGGTTTTTGGGCATGGGCAATGCATTAGATTTGTACCAAGATGGCGGTTTTCCCCCCACTTCCTGTCCAAAGGAAGTGGGGAAAACCCCAGGACAGGGGTCCCCATTTCCCATGCCCTTTTGGTGGGGTTTTTTTTGGGGCAGTTTATGGGGGCGACGGGTGCCAAATAAATCTGACGTTTGGGTTTGTCGTACCATTCAGAATTCCCAGGGGCCCAATTTTTTGGGCCGGGGGGTTTTCTGATGGGAAAAACAGCGGGGGGCCCGGGAGACGCGGGCCTGTTCAGGGTTTTAAACGCCAGGGTTAGGGGCTTTTAAACCCGCAAACCCCCTGCCGCTTGCCGGGGGGGGCCCGCGGGAGCGTTCCCCTTGCAAACCCGGGGTCGTACTCAGGACTTTAATGGGTTTAAAATACGGGTTGTTATTTCCTATCGTTTTTAAGGGGGACAAGTATGAACAGGCTGGGCCATTTTCGGCGTACTTTGAGCCAAAAAGACTGTAGAACAGGCACACTCCAAATTTTTGGGGTATAATGCATTTTTTATGGGGGAAAGAGACACTTTTTTAAAATGACCAAATAATTTGGGGGTTTTCCGGGGCCCGTTCCCACACCACATTTGTAAAGTAAAACCAAAATTTATAAATTCTTTGACCCCAAAATCAAGGCGCAAAAAAAAGAACGGGCCAGTTTAAAGGTGGGTCTACCTGAATCTGATTTTGTATGAGAATGCCCTTTGGCAAAGAACGGGTTTTCATACTTTCAAAAAACTTTTTTTAACAATTTTTAATTTTCAAACTATTTAGAAATTGGGCCCTTTGTCAGGGGCCAAGGGTTCATACTTTGTCCCCTTAGTCTCTAAAACCCCTATAATGTTTTTTAACGCAAGAAATGCATTCAGGCCCTTTGTGATCTGTTGTAGTGAATACAAAAATTATAAGCGGGCCCGGGGGAACGGGGAAAACCCTTTCCCGGCCCGGGCAGGAGCCGGCGGGCCGGGGGACCCGGGGAAACACACTGGGCCGCCGGGAACCCCCCTTTCTGGTACTTTGATCCCGGGCCTTGGGGGCCACTGAAGAAGGCCCCCGGGCCGCCGGGGGAACCAAACAGCTGGGGGGGTTTTGTTTTCCGCAGTGGCCAGAGCTAATAAACAAGTAAAGAGGGGGCGGGCGCCCCCCCCCCCGGCCACTACAAAAAAGGCCCGCGGCCGCAACTGAGGGCCGTTTGCAGTGAGGCCGGGAGGAGCCCCGGGGGGCCGCAGTGAGCCGGGAGGGGGGCCGGGGGCCGAAAAAGGGGACCCGGGGGAAACCGGGGCAGTGACCCCAAAAGGGAGCCGCAGCGGCCATAGCTACCCTTTGCTATTTTGCCCGGGGTCTGCCCGGGGGGGGCTTAAAGGGCCAGGGGGGGGGCCCCGGGGGGCCGCCGGGGCTCCGCCCCCTTTTTTACAAGGCCCTCTAAAAAAAATTTTTACGTCCTTGCAAAAGCCATACAAAAAAAGATGAACGGGGGAAAGGCAGGGAGAGTTTGGTGCCTCCCTCCCCTGCCGTACATGCTCCCGCAGGCGGCGCGGGGAAGTGACGTAATCGGGGCCCCCCCGGGAGTTTCCTGCCCCGGGGCCCAAACCTAAAGCAGCAGGCTTGGGGGCCGGGAGCACGGAGACCCCGGGGGGGCGGGCCAGGTAAGAAAATAAGCTACGGGGAGGGGGAAATCTAGGCTACAGGGGGCCCCGGGGGGGGGAGGGGGGAATCTATGGCTAAAAAGGGGGCCCCTTTGGGGGGGGGGGAACAATTACCCAAGGGGGGCCCTGGGGAGGGTGGAAACTTGGCTATGGGGTGGCCTGGGGGGGGGGGAAACCTATGGGCAAAAGGGGGGGCCCCCGGGTTTGGGGGGGGAAAACTAGACAAAGGGGGGGGCCCGGAGGGGAAACTTTTGCCTACGGGTGGGCCCGGGGGGGGGTGGGAACTATAACTAAAAGGAGGCCCTGGGGGGTTGAAACTATGACTGGGGGAGGCCCTGGGTGGATTGGAAACAAGGGAAAAAGGGGAGGCCCTGGGGGGCGGGGGGGGGAAACTATGGCTACAGGGGGGCCCTGGGGGGAGGGGGGGGGGGGGGGGGGGGGGAGGGGGGAAACTATGACACAAGGGGGCCCTGGGGGGGGGAATTTATGACTACAGGGGCCCCCCTTTGGGGGGGGGGGGAACTTTTGCCTACAGGGGGGGCCCGGGTTGGGGGGGGGGGAAACCAATAACAAAAAGGGGGCCCTGGGGGGAGGGTGGAAACTATGACAACCGGGGGCCCCGGGGGGGGGAGGGGGGGAAACAAGGCAATTGGGAGGCCCGGGGGGAAAGGGGACAATTCTGCCTACAAGGGGGGCCCCAATCTACGGGGGGGGGACAAATTTTTTGCCAACAGGGGGCCCCAACACGGGGGGGACTATTCTGCCTAAGGGGGGCTCAATTTTCAGGGGGGAACTTTTTTCTGCCTACGGGGGGGTACCCAAATTTCTCCCAGGGGGGGCTATTCTCCCTCAGGGGGGCCCCGAATCTACGGGGGGGGGCCCTATTCCCCTTTACGGGGGGGCCCCAAAATCAACAGGGGGGAACTATTCTCCTACAGGGGGGGCGCCCCAATCAACAGGGGGAACTTTTCTGCCTTTAAAAAGGGGGGCCTTTAGTCTACAGGGGGGGGGGAACAAATTCCGGGCCTACAAGGGGTGCTCTAATCTACAGGGGGGGAAACTATTCTAAAAAAACAAAAGGGCCCAAAATCTACAGAGGGCCCATTCTACCAAACAGGGGGGGGCCTAACACGGGGGGCCCCCATTTTCTACCTACAGGGGAACCCTAAAGCTCCCGGGCCCGGGGCCCCCGAATTTTTTACCTAGGGCTCCCCAAGCAAAACCTACCTATTTCCCCCTTTGGTTTGCCTAGCTACCCCTTTTTGGGCCCCTTTGTACCTACATACCCGACTGAGGGAGCCCCATAATTACCGGGGGGTAATTTTTAAACCATTTGGGGGCCAAATTTTTAAAAAAGGGGGGAGTTTGTACAGGGGGGGGGAAAAAAAAAAAAAAAAAAGATAAAAAAAAGTGAGGGGGCCCCCCATTTGGTTGTTTTTGTGAATTCAAACAGGGAGGGTAAATGGTGGGGTTGGGGGGAAAAGTCTTTCATGGAGGGTCGGGACCGAATAGAAAAAAAAGGGGGAAAGATGAACGCCCTAAAAACAAAACTTCACCTTGGGGGCCCAAAAAATTTAAAAGTAAACTATTTTGGGGGGAGCACTTTTTGTAACTGGTATCTACCAAAAAAAAGGGGGCAAACTGTAAGGGGGGAAATATTGGTCTTGGGTGAGGGTTTTAAATAATCAGTAAAGGGCATTTATTATTAGTATTTTTTATTTTGGAGATATTTTGGTAAATGAAGGGGCCGAAATTTTTTAGGGGGTTTTGGGTATATTTTTTTTGTTTGTTTGTGATTAGGGGGTTCGGGTACCCCGGGGTTTTTTAAGGTCAATAACATTAGGGGTTGGTGCAAAACAGAATTTAAAGGGTTGGGGTAGGTGGGGGGTTTATATTTAATTTATTTTGGGGTTTGGCTTGGCAAAAAATTGGCCCGGGGTAACGTTTTGGCCCAGTAACATTATAAGGGGGGACTTTTGGAGGAATTTGTTTTGGACCTTTAACCCACAAAAAAAAAATTTCCAAAAACAATGGAAACATTTAGCATTTTTTTTTCCTTGTGACCCCAAAAAAAATTTTGAAATTTTCGGGGGGGTTTATGTTTTGTGGGACGGGGGATGGGGGGCCTATCAGGACGGCCGGGAAAGGGGAGAGGGGGAGGGGGGCAGGGGGGGGGTTGGGTTGGCCGGGAGGGGGGGGGGGCGGGAGGGCACCCTGTTTTGGGGCCCCCAAAAATTTCTGATGGGGGCCCCGGGCCCGGGGGGGTCACATGGGGAGGGGGCGGGGCCGGGGGTGCCCACGGGGGAGGGGGGAAACCTGGGGGCAGCTAGCCACTTTAAACCAATAAGAACGTTCCCAGGCTCCACCCCCCCTTTTTCCTAAAGCCCAGTTGAACGCGGCCTCGAATCTCCAGGAACCCGGGCCCTTTTCCCTCCGCGGATTTCCTCCAATAAAAAGTAGTTTTGTAATTTTTCACTATTTTGGGTCTTGCCACTTGAAAGCCTGGTAGTAAGGGGGGGGGCAAGGCCCAAGGGGAAGAGATATATAGCTACCAACCTCTTTTTTGGGGGGGCCTTGTTCAACAAACTACCTTCCCTTTTGGTTTGCCTGTATACCTAGTACCTCCCTTTGGGTGCCTCCCAAATTTCGCCTCCCGAAACCCCCTTTGGGTCCCGGGGGTCTACCTATGTCCCCTCCTTTGGGTCCTTTTGGCCCTGCCCGCCCTACGACCCCCTTTGGGAACCTTTCCCCGCCCGCCTAGGGGCCCCCCCTTTGGGTTTCCCTTTCCCCCCCGCCCGGGGCCAAACTCCCTTTCCCTTGGGGGCCTCCCCGCCCCGCCAACACCCCCCCTTTGGGTTTTCCTGCCCGCCCGCCTACGTACCTTCCCTTTGGGGGTACCTTTTCCCCCCCCCCTTACGTCCCTCCCTTGGTGCCTCCCGGGCCGGGGGCCTACGTACCCCCCTTGGTGCCTGCCCCCCCGCCAAAACGGTACCTCCCTTTTTGGTGCTCCCCCGGCCCCCCAACTTACCTCCCTTGGTCCCCTTGCCCCCCCCCCGCCTACGTGGGCTCCCGCCGGGGCCCCCCTTTTTGGGCGGGGGTTGGGATGGGGCCCCAAAAGGGCTGTTTGGGGTTTTCCCACCCGGGGCCCTAAATTAAAAGGGGTTTCCTGGGGCAACAAAAATTTTTTCCATATTTTCCTTAAAAGTAAATAATAAATTTTTTCCAAAATGTATTTTAAGAAATTTGTTTATTTTTTCCCGGAGGCCTTTATACCCCTTGTTTTTTGATATTTTGCGGGATTTAAAAAAATAACCCAGGGAGGATAACGTTTGACGCCCTTTTGGCCAGGGTTAAATTCATG
This sequence comes from Phyllomedusa bahiana, assembly GCA_025379985.1. Taxonomy (NCBI): domain Eukaryota; kingdom Metazoa; phylum Chordata; class Amphibia; order Anura; family Hylidae; genus Phyllomedusa; species Phyllomedusa bahiana. Next base: position 103,676 of record JAODAL010001317.1, on the reverse strand, counting down.
TTTAAAAAGGGGTTAAACCAATCTTGGGGCCCCCCGGGGCTTTTTTTTTTTTGTCGGCAAGGGGTCTTAATTTTGAAATCGAAAGTTTTCCATGTATTTATAGCCCCATAAATTTTTTCCTTTTTAAAATTTTCCCCCTCCCTCGTTTCTTTCTTTTCCCATTTGGGGGTTCCAAAGCTGAAAACAATATTTCCCAGGGGGTTATTTAACAAATGAAGGCCCCGGGTAAAACCCCCCAACGGAAAACCACGCCAAAGGGTTCCCAACTTATCAAATTTCCCCGTTGAAAAGTAACAAACCTCCATTGTGTTAAACCCTTCAAAACCAAAATTTTATTTTTAATTTAAAAAAATTTTTTGATTTATTTTTTTTTTAATTTAATAATTTTTATTTTAAAAAAAAACTGCCCCAAAAATTTCCTGGAAAGTTTTGGGAACAACCCCTAGGGCCCAAAATAAAAACCCTTTTTTTCCCCCCAACGACTGGGATTCACAGGTATAATTTTATACCCCCCGGAATCATTTTCCCCCCCAAAACCCAAAACCCCCCCCCCAAAAAAAAATAACCCAGTGAAAAATTAAAAAGTATTTAAAAATAAAACCCCCCCAAATTTAAAAACCCCAACCCCTCATAGGGAAATTTTTCCCCCCTTTTGAAAACCAGCCCCCCCTAAGAAAAAAACCTTTTGGGTTTGGGTGGAATTTTAAGCCAAAGATTAAAATAATATTTAAAATGGGACGATCCCTTGACCCCTCGTTCCCAAAAAAAGGGAAACCTAAGGATTTAAAAGGGCAAAATCAATTTTTTGAAAAAATTGGCCCAAACCCCCAAAAAGTAAAAGAATTAAAAGGCCCATCCCCCCCTCACAGGTTGGCTTTAAAAATTGCCCCAAAAAGGGGAAACCCCAAAAATAAAAATTTTGTTTTTCCAATCCCAAAATTTTTTTAAATTTTTTTTAAAAATTTTATATAATTTGAAAAATGGGGGGGGTATAATTTTAGGAATATTATTTTGGGGGAAATTGGTTTTTTTTGTTTCCAAAAGTAAGACCCATTTGGGAAAAGATTTCCAAAGCCCGGTTAACAAAACTTTCGGGGAAACCAGGCCAAACCCCAAATGGTTAATTGTGCTGAGGTTTGTAACCCCCAGGATAAAGATTTTTGGGGCCTGCCCCCCAAAGGGAATACCCAGGCACGCCATGACCTTTCGGGGGGGAAGGAAATTTTTAGTACGCCCCATTTTTTTTTTGAAGTTTTATATTTTTCAAACAGGCATCCTCCTTTGGACAAAAACCGGGAAATTTTGTTTGGACTAGATCAGTCCCGGGGCACTGGATCCATTTCTTGAAAAAAAGGGGTTCAAAGGGGGGGGGCCAGGTGACAAGAGTGTGTTTTTTTTTTAAAAAAAATTGTTTTTTTTTCTGTTTCTGTTTTTTTTTTTTTAAAATTTTTTTTAATTTTCCTTTTGTTATAAAATGGAGGAATCAGACAGACGCCTCCCGTTTAAACCATCAGGGGTTTTTTTTTTGGGTTTCACCAAGGCTGAAAACTAACCCCCATTTACAAAAAGGGTTTGGTATCAAATGCACCGGGGCATACGGGGTTTTAACCATCAAAAAGAAAAAACCTTTAATTTGTGGTTTCCACTTTTTGGGGTTTGGTTGCAGGCGGGAATTTTTAATGGGGGGAAATAAACCCCAGAAATTCATGGAATTTCCCACCTGAAAAGTATCACCGGGGGGGCTGCCATTTCCCCTTTTGGCTGGTTATAAAAAAGGGTTTGGGGACCCTAAAGGGTTCTTTCTTTTTTTTTTACCATTTTTTTTTAATAAAAATAAAAGAAAGGGAAAAAAATTTTATTAAAACGGGGTTTTCAAGGATACTGGGTTTTTCCCCCAGTTTTTAAAATCCCAAACCCGCACCCAAAAACCCCAAAAAGTAGACCATCAAAAAGGGGCCCAAATTCTAAAAATTTAACCCCGGGCTCTTATCAGAATTTGGAGAAAAAAGGGGTTAGTGTAAAGTTCGTGATAAACTAAAATTTCAAAGTTTGGCCGAAACCAAGCCCCACCGATAGAAAATGGAGAGGAATCTGCCAAATTTACCTCCTTTAAACTAAAAATGAAAAAAATAAAAAACAGAAACAGAAAGAAAAAAAAAACTGTTTTTAAAAAATAAAAAAACCCCCAACACCACCCCATTAACCTTTGTTTTTGGAAAAATAAAAAAAAAATTTAAAACCGGGTCCGTGGGTTTCCAAAAAACCGGGAACCCGGGAAAAAAAAAACAAAAATTTCCTACAGAATCATTTCTGGGTCTTTAGTTGGGGGCACCCCCCAAGCTCATGGGTCATTTCCCTGCCCTTAAGAGCCCCCTGAAGGGAACCACACAATTGAAAAAGGTTTTTGGTTTTTCTTTGGGTAAGGTTTTTTTTCCCTTGGTCTTGTTTAAGTTCGAAGGGTGAACAAGCATAATGGGGGAGGGCTGTTTTAAATCCCAATTCAAAAAATGATCCCCCTAAAAAATAATATGATTCGGGGCCCAAAAACCTTTTTGGGTGAATTTTGCCCTTAACTCCTTGTTGAAAATCACCCAAGTTTGCGCAAAAAGTTTACAAAAAAATTTGAACTTTTTGGGGACAGGGGTTGCATTCGAAAAGTTAAGAGGAAGTTTTCATTTGGTTTATAACTTAAAATTAAAACCCCACAGAGTTTTCCCAAAAATTATACAAAAATGAGAAAAGGGTTACGGGCCCTTGCACCCCTTCACAGTGAAACTTCCCAGTTTTTGGGGTAAAAGGGTTTCACAAAAAAGTCCAACAAAATGATCCCTGGTAAATTTGAATTTTTCCGAGGGTTGTAATGTTTATTAAAGTTTTTGGGTTTTTTTTAAGAAATTAGAAATAACAAAAAAAAAGGGGAAAATAACATTGTCCTTGGCTAAATGATCATATTGTATTTTTGATATAATATTTGTAATGGAAAGATTTTATGACACTATTTGTAATTGCTGCTTCCATTTTGTATGTGTCAAGGATCGATGTTAATAAAAACAATTAAAAAAAAAAAAAAACTGTCAACATAGTGATCCTTCATACTGTGAGAAGCCCGACTTCAGTCCTAAGAGTGACACAGCTTTTTTTTCTTTTTAAACAAATTAAAACATTCGGAAAAGTGTTTATATTTTCTTCTTCTATCATTTCATAAGGTTCTCTAGTGGTGACAGGCCCTTTTTAATGTTTAAAACATTCTATTAGTAATGTTTCACTAACATGCTCAACTAGCAATAGCTGTAGAACCACCCACAGCCTAAACAGGAAGCATGAGCCTGAAGTTGGCTGCTAAGAGCAGGCTCTGTGAGACAGCATGGTAACAAAACCCTGAGCTGTATTGACGTAGTTTACATTTGCACATCCATACCATTAATATACTCATTAGACGTGTAAAGAAATGTACAATGTCCATTCAGAATTAAGACAGACGATATAATCTAAAGTTTCAACACTTTTAGAATCCCTTTAAGAGGCTAAGTGTCAGAAACAAAAGAATCTTCCAAAATTTTTGCTTGTATTCATGATTGGTAGATGTTAGTTTCCTTATCATATTTGGCTCTAATGTTCAATACTTTCCAGTAAAAAATATGACTTCTGTCATTTCTGTCTATTGTTTCTCTTGGGCCTGAAGCCCAGAAGAATAACAGATGGTAATCGGTCAAAAGAGTAACTAGGGAAACCAGGAAAGCTGCCCAAATTGCTATGGAGACAGTCATATATCTGTTCACTGTTCTATTGCTCATTACATCAGCTTGCTCTGTCATGAAAAGGCACTCTGAAATGTTTGCAGCATACAAAGAAGTAGACATGTAATTAACAGTCTTCACAAAAACAATAGACATCCATGTTATGTCCAGCAAAACCACAATACAATTATATTGATAATGTCTTAATGTTATTTCTCAATATTAAAGGCCATGTAATACCAGTCTAAAATGTAGTACACATGGTTCAAATGTACAGATAAGCGAGATGTAAAATGGCCAGAGGGCTGACAAGGAAAATGTTATCCCATATATTGTTTTTCTGGATAGTGTGTGGTAGAATGACAATTATAGAATATAACAGTCTGACATACAATATCCAAGTGCAGAATATAGGGTCTTATGAATGATGTGGCAAGTGCTTGTCTATAAATAGCACTTCTTTATCAATTAAACTCTATGCCACTTTTTATTGTGGCATTCAAATGAGTTATACAGAGATGCAAAAGTCATTTATATACTTTGCTTCAGAAACTAGTTTTAGATAAAACACAGAGCAAAATGCATCCTCCTTCATTTAACAGCCTTTTTCCCCCTCCTGCATTCATTTCTGCATATTCAGTGATAAATCCCTAACAGAATCTATCTTTCAGAGAAGACGGGTAACCAGCTTTACTGAGATATCAGGTTACAGCTGCCCGTAAAAATCCGTAGAGAGGGAATGGGGATGAGAGGCAGAAGAGACCCAGAAATAATCCTGGCTATTTTATCTCACTTCAGTGTCAGGATCAAAACTACACTACTTGGTGCCACTGTTTAATGTCCTCCATGATGCTGCTTGTGTGTGAGAGTCTTCTGCTTTCACTTTTATGTCTTCACTTCCCATTAAGATAAACTTCAAAGCTTTTTTTTATCTATGCTCATTCTGTTGATTTACATACATGGATAAAATTGTTGGTACCCTTCTATTAAAGAAATATAAGCTCACAATTGTCACCAAAATAACTAGAAACTGTCAAAATGAATAATATATTGTACTGAACATTAACTAATGAAAATCAAACATTGTGTTTGATTTGTGGTTCAACTGAAAATGTAATGGTCTGGACAAAATGATAGTACCCCTAGAAAAGATGGAAAATTATTTGGTGGACGAAGAAACTATTTTTAAAGCAAATAATAAAAAAGCAAGACATGAATTTGCCAAAATATTGACAAGCCACAAAGCTTCTGGGAGAATTCTTTTGGACAGATGAGACAAAACTGGACCAAGTGACATCAGCTCTATTTCCACAGACTCAGAAATGAAGCATACAAAGAAAGAACATTGTACCTACTCTGAAACATGGAGGAGGATTAGTATGTTTTGGGGCTGCTTCTGACACAGGGTGTCATGAATCTATGCAGTGGTCAATGAAATCTAAAGACCATCAAGGTATTCTGCAGCAAAATGTGCTGCCCAGTGTCAAAAATCTTGGTAGGTGATGGGTCTTTCAACAGGAAAATGACCCAAAGGACACAGCTCAAAACATTCAAGAATGGCTAAGAGCATTAAGACTATTCTAAACTGGCCTTGTATGACCTCTGATCTAAATCATATTGAACATCTGTGGAAGCAGCTAAAACATCCAGTCTGGAGAAGACAACTTTGCAACTGAGACAGCTGGAGCAGTTTGCTCACAAGGACTGGGGCTAAATATCTGTGGACAAGTGTAGAAGTCTTATTGAGAGTTACAGAAATGTGTTTGCTGTGATTGCCTCAAAAAGTTGTGCAACAAAATATTAAGTTGAGGGTGCCATCATTTTTGGCCACCCCAGTTTCATTAGTTTGTTTTTAAAATGTTTTGGTTGAACCACAATTCAAAAACAATGTCCGATATTTATTAGTTGATTTTCAGTTTCATGTTATTTCAGTGACCATTGTGGGTTTATTTTTTTGGAGGGGTACCAACAGTATTGTCCACACATGTATGGATAGTTGAGTTATAATTGGAGTTATGTTTTAAAATGAGCCTTATTGCACCAAAAGTTTGGCACAAAAAATTGGTCTTTAGTAACAGAAAAGCACAAGGTTTGCCAGAAGTGTCCACTTATACAGGTGTTACATACCCCTGATGAGGACACTAATGAAATAAGTTCAAGGGGACACAAGAAGCACGGTGTAAAAATTAAAAAACAGGGAATTGGGTTACAAACACAGTCTAAACACTGTTTAGTGAGTAATAACAGTGCTGGCATTTTTAAACTTGTAACTTATTATTTTTATCCAGCTATGAAAAATGGTCTGTTACAGAAGGGCTCGGTCAGTAGAAGGGTATTTGCCTGTTTAGGCATTTTGATAATTGTCAAAAGATGTCGTATACATTTGGTGCATCCAGCCTACTTCACAACCGTGTATATTTAAAACAGTATTAATAAATCTGCCCAAGTATTTTTGAATTCTTTCCTCACTTGCATTCTGTTAAGATAATACAAGGCAGAGTCCTGATACTTGTTAGCTTGCATGTCCTGCTGGGTTAGTTTAATGAGTATCCATGTACATAGGTCGAGCTAATTGTTCAGCCATTGATTTCAATCATGGTAACAGACACACATCTTTTCATGCAGTTTTGACATAATATGGTAACAATGTGGCTCTTTGTTGCACTATTACCATGAGCTAACTTTTTGTTCCTTCTCCCTTACTTTTCCAAGCTGGTCTCTTATAGGTTTTATTCTATTTCCTATTTTACATACTTTTAGACTGTGTTTTCACTTCGTGTTACTGCCTGCGTTTTTGTTGAATGCAGGTGGTTTTGTAATTCATTTAAGTAACTTTACACTGAAGTTAATCACAAAACCACCTACAGTATATTCAACGAAAACGCTAGCAGTAATGCAACTTAAGGAACCAGCCTAAGTGACATTTCCTCCTCCTGCTTTATACCCTTCCTCTTTTACCTCTCAATTTGCAAATATTAAAGGGGTTGTTTCGCTACAAAGAATAGCTTTCAAATTGTAGGGAACACAAAATGAAGACATTTTCCAAATATATTGCTTTGTTCATCTATTTTTGTTAAGGAGATACAAGTGAATGAATCACCTCCCTGACTGTTTCAGTTCCCTCAGTAACCGACTTGTGTACAGCTCTTCCCCCTGCTGTTTGTTCTATGTGATAGCAGTGAGTGATGTCATCACACAGGTCTCAGCAGCTCTGTGCTGCTGGGAAGTAAAAAGCTTGATTTATCTAAAGTAAACAGCACTAATTAGGGCTTTTGTTTCAGGGATCAGATAAAAAGTCCTGCTTGTAGTTTCCAAGAAGCTTCTGAGCTAATCTGAATTAATTAGCAACTGAAAGCACAGCATTGAATACACCATGGAGCTGTATGCAAATTACAGTCAGTATGAACCAGGAAGTGACAGAGTATTTCATTCATACATCCTATGAAACTCTGTAGGGAGACAACTCCTTTAAAAAATAAGATACAAAATTGATCAATTTTTGTGCCATTCAACAAAAAAAGGATATATTTAATGAATATTATATATATATATATATTCTTTTTTTTTTTTTACACATAGTGACCTATTGGTCATACATGTTTAAACGATAGAATCCTTAGAACCATCAGTCACAGATATCTAGTGAGAAATGTGTATGTTAAATGTATCCTTCTTATTTTTAACATGATAGCCAATGGGCAACGGATGTTATCCATAAGAGGAAATGCACTTTTTTTTTAAAATGGGAGCCTATTGGGCTGCTCATCCTTTGATATGTTGAGCAAAGAGAAACGTGAGGGGAGGAAATATCTGTATATTACATACATTATATATACCTCAAAAAGGTGCAATTAAAAATGCAACATTCCAAAAGCGCGCCACTACATGGCTACAGAGAAATAAACCATTAATGCTCTCACTGGACTGTCGCAAAGTGGTCGCTGAACTAAATGGAGTCAAAAACTGGGGTTTAAAACAGGTGTTAAAGACCTGTAGTTATACCGCTTTTTTTTTTTCTTTCTTCATTGTTGTTGTAACTGGAACATGGAAAGCAGAATTTGATGTTTTCTTCAGTCAGGTTTTCTGCTATGTGTATGTATGACTGGAGCAGGAGTTCCAGGGTGAACACCACTGTGACAGATGTGAGTATTAGAGATTTGGAGGACCAAAATGCAACAATGAGGGTGATCGACAATCTTAGAGGAGCATGCTGCTTACTGAGGAGGCAGTTAGTGGAGTAACTATTGGGGTGGAATAATAGGTCAACAGGACCAAACACATAGCTGGGTTAATTTATGCAGAATATGAATATGGCGTTAAGAGTATTTTTGGCACAAAATAGACCAAAAAAAAGTTGCTTGCGTATTGGAACACTAAGTGTTTGAGCGTCTACTTGGTAAATGAGGTTCAGTGTGGATAAATGTAAAGTTATTTATCAGGGTACTAATAATCTGCAGGCATCCTATGTCCTGGGAGGAGGTGGGGAAACGAGCGAATCACTTATTGAGAAAGATCTGGATGTACTTATTTATCATAGATTACGTAACAGCTTCCAAGGTCAATTTGCTGCCTTACTGACAGCTGGTCATATTTGTTTGGATCTTCGCTTTTTTTTTACTCTCTGCCTTCCAAGAGCCATAACTTTTTTATTTTCTATCTACATAGCTATCAGATGGCTTTTTTGTGGGTCATTGACTGTACCATAGCATATACTAGAGAAATGGAAAAATGGGGAGAAATGGGGAAAAAAATGTATTTGCGCCGTGCTTGCAGGGTTTTTGTTTTTATGTGTTATCTGTATTCTACAGGCTGGCACAATTATGCTGATACCAAATATACAGGGTTTTAGTTATGTTTAAGTACTTTTAAGAAGCAACAAACATTCTATATTTCTTAATTTTGCGCTGCAGCACCATTTTTTGCTACCAAGTTTTTTTGTTTTTCCATCTATAGACCTGAGTGAGGGTTAATTTTTGTGAGCTGTTTTTATGGGACGTGAAATAACCAAACAACCACAATTTTGGTGTTTGGAATTTTTTTTTCTTCAATGGTGTTCAGCAAACGGGACAAATGATGTAATATTGTAATAGGTCAGACTTTTATGGATTCGGCAATACCACTTATAAGATTTTTTTTAGTTGGAAAATGGCAAAGGTGGTGTCTTTTGAACTTTTAGGGGTTTATTTTATTACTTTTTTTAACTTTTACATTGAGTACTCCTAAGGTACTTGACTACAAGGGAGGCTCAATAACTTGTTCACCCTTCTGCATAATATACATAATGCAGAAGGGTGTATCAAGATGGTGGGATGTAATAGAAACGTTAATATGGCGAAGGGAGGAACAGCTGGCAACACCGTTCATCATTCGCTCAGAAGCAGGGACAGCCGTTATGTTTAAAGGGTGAAACAGCAGGGAATGTAGCCGGGTCTGTTCCCTGCTGTTAGCAGCAGGTGTCAGCTGTAATTTGCAGCTGACACCCGCCATCTATGTAATGGGCTTACTGAGTAAGCCCGCTGCATAGGACCATACCGACAATAAGACGTACCGACATGTCCATTGTCAGTAAGCGGATTAGGCCAGCTGGATACAGTCATGTATTAAGAAGCATTGATTGGCATATCAACTCTGCTATTCATGGCTGAGCCTGTTACTGGGTAAACAGTAAGTCAGAAGTCTACAGTTGTAAAGGGTTAAAATTTGCCAGTAACTTAGTTAAAACAAGCTCCACCTCTATATTCCTGCAACACAAGATAAAGGCATCGTTAAGAACACTAGGAAAATTTAAAGGGGGTATTCCCATGTCATTGATTAGCTGTAACCCCTAAAGGACCTTACATTTTTTTTTACATTTTTTTTTTGTTGACACGTTCCTTTTTCCCTCCTCGCCTTCCTGGAGTCTTTTATATTTTTCCACCTACATAGAACTATGGGGCCTTTTATTTTGCGGGATAAGATGTACTTTCTAATGGTGTTATTCACTGTACTATAGAATATACTGGGAAACTACAGAAAAATTCCAGGTGGGACAAATTGTAAAAACAACGTACTTGCGCCATGTTTGTGGGTGTTTTGCTTTTACGGTGTTCCATCTTCGGTAAATATAAAGTGTTATCTATATTCTACAGGTTGATATGTATCCGGCAATACCAAACATATATGGTTTCCGTTATGTTTCGGTACTGTAAAAAAAATTCCAAACATTTTCTATTTTGGAAATTTGCGCTGCGGCGCAATTTTGTGCAACCAATAGCTTTTTTTTACGGACGTCAGTGAGGGTGCATTTTTTGCGGGCTGAAGTGTACTTTTTATTGCTAGCAGTTTGGAATGCATGCGACTTTTTTGATCACATTGATTCCAATTTTTATGGGACATGAAATGACCAAAAAAACGCATTTTTGGTGTTTGGAATTTTTTTTCTTCTACAATGTTCAGCTTGATGTTATATTTTTATAGATCAGACTTTTTCGGACGCGGCGATACCAAATATGTGTAACTTTTTTATTTATTTTTTTTATTTGCAAAATGGCGAAAGGGGAGTGATTTGAGCTTTTAATACTTTTTTTTACCCTTTAAAACTTTATTTTTTTTTTACTTTAAAATTGAGTCCCCAAAGGGCGCTTCACCACTAGGGGGCGCGATCGTTAATACAGCCTAATGCATTGTCTATGCAATGCATTAGGGTATACCAAGATGGCGGTTTCCCAACTTCCTGTCTGGGGCCAGAAATGGGGAAATTCTAAACATGGCAACGACAGAGGCCTTCAAAAGGCTTCCCGCTGCCATGTTAGCCGATTGGGAATCAGCGATCTCACTGCTGATGTCCCAGTTGGAGTGAAGAACAGTGTGCGGCACTGTTTTTCATTCATTTAGACGCTGCGGCTATCATTGCCACGACATCTAAGGGGTTAAACAGCGCAGGTGGGCGGTGCTGTAACCGCTGGGTGTTAGCTGCAATTAGCTGCAAACCTAGGGAAGCTTGTGCACAAAAACAGGAGATAAGATGTTCTCTTTATCTAAAAGGAGACAAAATCAGAACAGCAATGTATTTGGTAATAGTCTTTACTTACCTTTGTCTACATGTTTAAAACAAATTAATATCCCTTTAACTCTAATCAAGCCAATTTTGGTATTCAGGAAAATTTTATAAAACTTTGATTCTATATATTTTTTTTATGGAGTAGCACATGTACACACTCTTCAGATTTAAAAAAAAATGTGTCTTCGGGGCGTAGTTTGCACATTTATTCCCAGCATAAAGTTAATGTTACCATATTTTACCTTTTCAGCAGCAGGTGCAATGGAGCCTCCATTGGTAGCTGTCTTTAGAGAAATTAGATTTCTCTTTTTCATAGATTAGGGTCTGTTGGTACAGCTAATGTCAAGTCAAATGTCAGAGCATAATCAAAGGACAAAAGGAAGTCTCTCTTAACAGAATTTGTGGGTTTTATGAATAAATGATAAAACTTTTTCTGTAATTTAGAATTGTGTGTTTTATGGCTTATCTCAGAGTAATTTTTTTCACAATCTGTTCTCTTTGTGGCAATTTAGGTACATAGGTTGGGTGCATAATGTTTTTAGATTTGAAGGCCTTGTTGTTCTCTCACAATATTTTTTTTTCCTGCTATTTCCCTTATCAGAAAATATTTGAGAACTGGTTATCCTGGAACCCAGGGTTAAGCAACCTTTGCACAGTACAGATTTACTACTGTGTTTCCCCGAAAGTAAGACATGGCAGAGATTTTGTTGAATTCCCTAATATAAGGCACCCTCCGAAAATAAGACATAGCGGAAATCATTGCTGCAGCTCCCCATACACAGGGCCGTCCCTAAGGGTGGGCAGAGAGAATGGGGGAGAGGGAGAGTGGGTGTTCCCAAGCCCCGCTCACCCCGAGAAATGGCCCTGGGACATTTTTTTGTAGCACCTGAGTATTGAAGGACCTGTGCAGGGAGGTCATGTGACTGTGATGTAACCACAGGTCCCGAACATCCCCAGACAGGAGACAGAAAGTACATGTAAATAACAGAGGGAAGAGGGGGGAGAACAGAGCAATGATACTAACACACACACACACATCTCACAGGATGGCTGATGGGGCATGCTAGAACTTATAGATCCCAGCATGTCACATTTGCCATCCTTTGAGATAAGTCACTGCAGCTGCCATAAAATGTCATTTACATACATATATCCTATGGTTTGTGACTCTAAACTTTAAGATATATACGCACACACTAATATAGCACATACATGCCAACTTCTGAAAGTGGAAAAGCAGGAGACTTGAAGTGGCGGCGCGTGTATGGCCACACCCATCTTGTTGCCGAGTCACACCTCTTTGAAAAAGCAACACCCACTCCCCCTAACTGCATAACGGCTCTGGAAGAAAACCAGGTTCTTGCTCCCACTAGCCAGGTAGTTGCCCCCTCTAGCCAGGTAGTGCCCATTACAGCCAGGTAGTAGCCCCTATAGTCAGGTAGATGCCCCTTACAGCCAGGTAGATGCCCCCTTGTAGCAAGGTAGTGCCCCCATGTAGCCAGGCAGTGCCCCTTGTAGCCAAGTATTGCCCCCGTTAGTCACGTATTGCCCCCTAAGGCCAGGTATTGCCCACTTGTAGCCAGGTATTGCCTCTTGTAGCCTGGTATTGCCACCATTAGCCAGGTATGGCCCCTTGTAGCCAGGTAGATGCCACCATTAGCCAGACGGTGCCCTCTTGTAGCCAGACAGTGCCCCTTGCAGCCAGGTATTTCCCTTTGTAGTCAGGTAGATGCCCCCATTAGCCAGACAGTGCCCCCATTAGCCAGACATTGCCCCTTGTAGCCAGGTATTGCCCCTTGTAGTCAGGTAGATGCCCCCAGTAGCAATACAGTGCCCCCATTAGCCAGACAGTGCCCCTTGTAGCCAGGTATTGCCCCTTATAGTCAGGTAGATGCCTCCATTAGCCAGACAGTGCACCTTGTAGTCAGGTTGATACCCCCATTAGCCATACAGTGCCCCCCATAGCTAATAAAAATAAAATAATAAAATCTACTTACCTCACCAGGCTCCCTGCAGCACGGCCAGGTCCGGAGGCTGCCGACTGAGTACTCTCAGCGTCGCAGGGGATGTGAGTGCAGCCGCGCGTCACACCCCCTTCGACACTGAGGTGTATGTACAGTGCCCACCGGGTGCTGTGCATACAGGGGGAGAAGGGATGAGGGAAACGATCCCTCCTGCCTTCTCCCTGTACAGTGAGATTAGCCGGGATGGTCCAGCGGCGCCAGTGTAGCGTCCTGATGCTACTCCGGCGCCGCGGTCATCTAAAGAACCCCCGCTGCCTATTTGTGGCAGGAGGTTCGCCGACTCTGCTGGGGTGGCGGTGGGTGACCCCCATTAGTGAGAACCCCCCGCCAAAAGCAGGAGAGTTGGCATGTATGGTATAGCATGCTATAATTTATTTGTGGAAAACTAAGACATCCCTTGAAAATAAGACATAGTGCTTCTTTAGGAGCAAAAATTTATATAAGATGCTATCTTATTTTTGGGGAAACAGGGTATTGTAAATTACGATGGTCTTGAGATTTACTTGGAACCAAGTTGAGGACACCGCCTATATATCATCAGGGAAGTTGCTAAAGTCTTAAAAAAAACATTGTTCCTAGTTTCTCAATTGCTTTAAGCAGTTGAGGACATACAGGGGACTGCTGTATGACAGTTATAGCCAGTGACTTACAGATGACATTTTCTGATTGGAATTCTCTTTCTTCAGCCTTTCCATTCTGCCCAGACTGCCAGGACCATTTCTTGAACTCACAGCCATTTCATGTAGATACTGTCCTCAATTAGTTATAGTGCCTACACGATGCCCAGAAAAGAATTCTTCCAGAGTGACCCATAGTCATAACTTCTAATGAATCTCAATGAATAGAATGGACACAGTAGGTACTTTTTTAGTAATTCCTAGGCCTAATACAAGCCCTAACAAATTCAAACACTTGATATGAATTGCTAATTATGCTATGCTTCTCATGTTATATTACTGGGTACTGTAGATTCATGTCCTTACACTAGGCTATACATTATAACTGATGAACAAGATATACTGTATATTTTGATATCAATGGTTATACGAGGTTAATTAAGCAATACAGGAAATGTATGAGTCAGACTCTTATAACAATTCACTTAGTTGGTAATAGAATATACATCATAGGTTTCATTTTCATTAGTGTAAGTGCACACAAGACCTTCAACATTTAGGAATTCACTACATCTGATATGTGAATGAAGTTGCTACCTCTTTAGAATGGAAATGACTTGATTTCTAGTTTTCTGTATGTGTATTTTAATAATGGTGAGCCTGTTGCAGCAGTCAATGCTGATTAAACCAAATCCACTTCAAAATATTTCATTCAATGATGATTCAAAAGAACGGACTCCCCAGATGGGACCAACAACAATTCACAGAGGCTCTGAACCACCACAGACATGTGGTGCTTAGAATAATAAAAGACTATAAAATTAGATTAGTTGAGTCTAATTTGGTATTGGTCTATTCCCCAGACACCAGTGCAGCTCTTGTGCAGATAAAGGTTGAAATTTACTACTGTGTCAGGACAGAGGACTGCAACTTCCAGTAAAAAGGGGGGAAAAAAGGGATTGTGGGAGGTCGCTGAGGGCAGCAAAGTGACCTCACATGATTTACGGGCCTTTAGCTTAATGAAATTGTTTCAGTGACATGATGGTAAAAGCCTGTAATGGATTGGATGCCATAATGTAATGAAATTACCCCCTTCTGCCTTTAAAAAATGTTCAATTAATATTTACTGAGACCTGACAGACTTCAGTGTGTGTTATAGTGTGTGCAGCTCTCTCAGACAGCCCGTATCAACAGAGAGAGCAGCACTCTACAAATGAGTCTCCTCCTGGGTGACGAGCAGAGACTGCAAAGGGGGTGGAGGGACACCTTAGTGACAAGAAAGCCTGGACTCTGGTTCTCTAAGGCAGCTTTGTTACCCAGCCATCCTTTTGACTTTTCCTTCCTTTCTACAGGCAACTGGACAACAACCACATCAGCTGCATTGAAGATGGAGCCTTCCGAGCGCTGCGTGACTTGGAGATCCTGTGAGTTGACTTCTTGTGATTTCTTGTCTTGTCTGTATGTACGTGTGTTCACATCCTTTCATGCTGCAGTGCTAAAAGAGAGAGAGAAAGAGAGAGAAAAAAACCTGTCTCTGTTCCTCCTTTCTGTGCCTGTACCCTGCAGAAAGTGTTTCAACCAGTGAAAGTGAATTTTCTCACCTCCCACAGAGTGGGGTTACTGCTAATTAAGCCACAATAGAGTATTTCTCTTCAGATGCTCTCAATGAGCCTTTACTGTGGCATATTGAAACCATAGGCTATACTGATACATTTGAGCAGCACATGTAATGCAGATAACCTTTACTTAGGTCCTTGAATGAGTTAATAGGTTCATCACATTTCTGAAACCTCTCGCACAGACACTAGTTTGGTTTATCGCTCAGAACGGCACATGGGAAAATGTTCCAGTATGAGGTTTTACCACAATGCATGTGTTTTAGTCTAAAACCCATGAAACACATAACAGCTTGCATGCAATCACACCAGAAGCACCCTTCATGTCATGCACTCATTCTGTATATGGAATGTAAGCAAGGCTGAAATAATACACATTCATGATCCATTCATAGGATTTATCATTTAACCTTTTCATTAAATGTGTCATCTAGAAAAAGGCAGCCATTTAATTTAGCAGAATCACCCAGTGTAAAAATCAGAAATTGATTCTTGTTTCCGAGTAGCACGCAAACTATTGGTAGCAATTTTTTCTCTGTTTATGTACATATTGCATGTAGTAGTGAGCATGTGCAAGATCAAAATGGGTAGTGAATTGTGTGGAACAAATGAACTGGCAAGGCCTCACATAGACACGTGAAGAGGTTACACAGAGGCCATGATGCCAAGCATGTGGCAAAAGTGATAGATTGTTACAGGATATACAAGCAGATACAGAAATACATTTATCTGTACATATTTACTTTCAAAATATATGTAATTAGACTACTTAATAATCGTACTTACATTGAAAAGCCTTCTTGTTTATATCAGTTTTTTAGTGGTATTGTATTACATATTCATTGTTCTGATAACTAATGATTATAAGAAAGTGTTTATTCTTTTGAGAAAATGTTATTTTTTTTTGGTGCCGATGGGATCTCCTTAAACTAGCCCCTTCTATAAGTTTATATTGCTTTTAATGTCAGCTGTCAAATATAACTGCTGTGACAAATTTTGTATGCATATAGCTTAACAAAATATACATGGTATGCGTTAATAAAACACATAGGCTATTTTACTATGCATAGTCCGAAACAATGTTAGTAATTTGAGTCAGGTAGAAATAAAATTCAGCGTACCAGTGGAGTGTGACAGCATAATTATCATTGCAGGAACAAAGACATTGCAGTAACACATCAGGCTGTTTTACTATGGGTAAAAAAAAAATCCCCCAAAAATAAACAACTATTACATCCTTGCTGAGGAAATCAATTGCAAGTCTTAGAAAAATTCAGGTAGCCAATACAATCTCTAGTACAGGCATGTGGTAATAAATCCATGGCTTTATCTTGCTGCAGGCTGGATAATATGTTATAATAGTATTTTGAAGTTAAACATGTAGGTGACATGTATGTCATGCCCTCTAGAGCAGTTGCCAATAGTTTGAGGTGCTAGAAAGGCTCCTGAAGCAATAGAAGTAACAGGGGTATTAACAGGAAACTGGTACCACTTTCAAATATGCAAGGAAGTGAAGCCTGATTTTTAATAAAGTGGAAAAGGAAAGGATAAAGCAAAAACAAAACTTGTAATGGTAAATCACAGATAAAGTGGCCCATACAGAGGCCATTTGTGCAAGGCACAGAGCCCGTTTTAGTTGATACTGGTCAAGAGAACTCTATTCCAGCAGTCAGAAAATGTATTAAATTGGATGCTCAGGTTTTTTATGTTCATTAGCGTAATTTTAGTTGTAATCTAGGCATAACTCACATACACAAAATCCTAATGTCAGAACATAATCATTAAGATGAATATTAATTTCTGTAATCTTTTCAGTCAGTAATTTGAGAAAAAAACATTTTTACACATCTTCCTGTATCCTGTTACCAAGGCCAACCTTATCCATGTATGTAATTTAATCAATATTCAAATAAGGTATTTAGCATGGTCTTGGTACAGAAACGCACCCTACTACTTTTTCTCTATTATTGTTCTTCGTTTTAGTTCTTCACACTTCTTTATGAATGCCTACTTTACCTAGAGATGTTTATGGTCTGACCTTCCTTGTATTTTTTTTTATTGGATGGCTTTCTTTATTGCTAATATCTTAGGCTTAATTGTGCACTGGTAAACAATAATTCTTTTATTTCATGGAATTATATTATTTGTGGTTTGTGAAAATAATTTGATGAAAAAGATTTTAAAAGAAAAATAATACTTCCCAATGAATTTACAAACTGCAATATTTTTTGGGGGTAATATACATGTAGGCCCTATGTACACGAGCATATTATCCATACAGCACTTAAGTTGTACAAGGGGACATTGACTTTTCAGGGGCACTTTTGTATGCCTCCAAATTTTATATTAAAGCATACAGAAGCTTTTTGGTTGGATTCTACATTAATAATTCAGGGAAAATATGTCATGCTCCATTGGACACTGTATTACGAAGCTATATAGTCATTTTGCAATATAGTGCCATACAAAGCATCATACAATGATAGTGTAGAGCCACAGAGTATCTATGCACAGCTTGTATGCATATTGCACAGCCAATTGTGTATAAACAAGATTCTAGTCAATGTAACAAATCCAAATTATTCATGTGGATTATTGTGCCTTGATGTTATGATATGTTATAAGTGGTTTTCCTTAAACTGCAGTCATTTCAGTGCACAAAAAATAGCTAGATACTTTAAATGTGATCCCTGCTTCCAGTAGCAGGTTGGGGTTGTGTTGAGATATAAAAATGTGAACGATTGATTAACTGTGCAAGACCTATTATGGCAGGTGTGACTATCATTTTCCCTAATTTTTTTTGAATGGCACGAAGCAGCATTGCTTTTTCCCACAACTAACAAAAAAATAGTCCTACTTTAGGGCCAAGAATTTAGAAATAGTCACCATTTGTAAAGCAGAAAAAATGAAAATCACTGGCGACCTAAGTGTTCCCTGCGTGTTACAAACAATGTAGGAACAGATAAAGAAGTTCTGCATTATGAGGCCTCCCAAAACTCCTCTAAATGTAAACTTTTCCAGTGAGAAGTAATGACAGGGAAAATATAGCATGTTTTTATACAAATAAAACAATTTACCACGAGTACATAACTATTCGACAGATCCTGGGCTTTCTAGCCATACCAGGAAACCTTCAGCCTATGCTAAGGAGCAACATTGTAGCAAACCTTATTGCTCTGCTTATTGTCCTTGGGAATTGCATTTGTGAAAAGCATCAAGTTCTTAGAGGCCTGTTAGTGCTGGACCATCATAGAGATGCACAATCAAAACTGCTGTATTATGTATTAATTTCATTTCTTCATTGAAAATGTATTCACATCTTAGGTAGTCATTGTTGAGATTGGAATACCCTTTAAAATGTGGCGGCTAATGTAGCGGGATTTTAGAAATAGCTAAATAGGCTGTTCTACACTGTGGCCATAATTCCCATAGACACGAATATAAGTAAAGGAAACAGCAAAGCACTGCAAGTTCCCATGTTATGAAAAACCGCCTAGCTTGTGCTGTGTCCGTGAATTCCATTTATTTTATAGATGTGACAGATCCATACCTTTTCAGACATTTATGGCATAGATAGGCTTGGATGGGAAGGATCCTTTAATACCTATGTGCTTGAATAGCATAAAAGCTAAGTTTCAACATATTCCTATCCAGATGAACAGATGTAGCAAAACTTAACAAGATATAAAATGTACAGTGATATTGTGGCACGGAAAGTTATTTTAACTTTTTCAGTGCTTTTCAATAGGTTTTGTTGTGATTTAAGAACACAGATAACACAGTGCAGAATTATATATAGAATTTATATATATATATAAAATCACTGTCAAGTTAAACCATGCTACATCTGCACCAGACCATATGACATAGGATATGTTTTTCTGATTACTTCACATTGCCATTAGGGCTTGTCCCCACGGCAAAGGTTTTCAGTCGGTTTTACAGACGTTTTTTGGATTTGAAAACTGTCTGTAAATCGACTGTCAACTGTTTCCATTGATTTAAATAGAAAATCTCTGCAGTGTATGGATTTTCCACCGGACGCTTTTTGATGCCTTGGGCATTCCTAAAAACTTACAACATGCTGATTCTTCCGCCTGGTTTTTGGGCAGAACATGAACATGTGGGTGCAAAGGGAGGGCGGCTTGAATCCGCAAACCACGGACAAAAACCATCCCCCTACATGCCAAAAAAAGACAAAATACTGGTTGGAAAATCCAAATGGTATTTGGTCTTTGCCGTGGAAACACAACCTTAATGTATCTTAGCTAAAAACTAAAACACATGAACTAAATACATCTTTGGTGCACTGGGTGTAGAAATTGAGAAGAAAACTGTTTCAGTTCTTGAACTATCTTCCAGGCTTACTCATAATTCCAAACTAACTGCACCCAGTATTATGTAAGTATATGTTTTCAGGTCTATACCATAACATGAAATCAATTTATAAACACATTTTATTGATTTTGGGAACACCTACCTGTAGACTGCATGCATTAAAGCTAATCGGCTTTGAAAAAATATGAAAAAGTGACTTTTTGGTGGTTTTAGAGATATAGATGGTAGGACATTTATAGAATTTGAATCTATTCACCTACATTTAAATGTATGGTGAAGCTAAAATGTGCAATGGCTTATCTTCAAATTGTGCAAGGGATTTTCACACCATTAACTTTAAAGTTATATCAATAAGGCCCATCTGTCTTGTTTTTGTGTCCTATTTATTTAAAGCAAGAGTGTCCATACACCATTGACCATGTGTTTGCTGAGAAAAGAGACTTAGGGGAAACCATCCACTGTTGTATTTTGTGTCCAAGGCTTTGGACCGGCTCTATCCATACTTGTATGGCATATGTAATTACCATGCTATAAAATTTAGTAGTGGATAAACTCTAAAGCAAATATCTTGACCGGTATGTAAAGTTATTTCTGTAGGTATCTTGCAAATTAAAAGTTGTAGAAAAGAAAAGGGCGCGGCCAATGAATTTGTAAACTGGTCACGTATGCAGAGTCTGCAAAAACAATGATGTCATTTTGAGCATGGATGTGCCAATGCAGTATTACAATTTTACCTTGTCAGCCAAAGTTCGTTCTGTGCTAAGTAAAGTTGTTACATATACCGGTGGACTACAGTGAAAAAGTAGGAGAAAAAATATCTATTTAGTTTACTAAATTGTCTGCTCATTTGCTTTTCACTCGCTTCTTTAATGTTATTTGCTTAGTCTATTTCTTCTTAGCAACAGCTTTCTATGTTAGGGTAACCATATCACATTTTACTGACCTTGAAAAGACAAACCGTACGGTGGAAACTCTACATGCAGGGATCCTTAGTACTTCCATTTCCTAATATTCACATTTAAGAAATAATTGGGTTAAACTGCCACGGGTCAATGTAATAACCAACAAAGTATTTGTTTCATAGAACAGTGTAGACAATATGAGCAATGTGCCACCAGAAACAACACTGTCTCTTGGGTTATTACATGTCAAATGATAGTTAGAAGCTGTCAATTTGATATTTCCATGTTTTTCCCATGCAATTAAATCATTCAAGTTCAAGGAGAGTTTAGAAGTTTGCACAATAAGTACAGGTACAGCTATTAAATTTATCTAATAATAAAAATAATTACACACAATTCCATCACTGTTTATGAGATGGATAGCAGAGCAGTGCAGCACCCTACCCTACATTGAGAGCTAACCAAAACCACCTGCTTAGAATATATGGAGGAGATGTTTTTAGAGATAAACAAACCATCATTTAGTGGTATAAGACCAAGTCTCTGAGTTGTGGTTCTTGCCTTTCTATTGAATACATTAGAGTAGGGTCAATAATTGCCATTGCCTAACTTTGGATCAAAATAGCAGCAAAGTTAAAGTATTTAAAAATAAACCACCCTGTTAAATCTGACCGTGTTGTTTCATATAAACAAAAAATTTTTTGGGCTTTTTAATGTTAATTTAGGTATAATCCATGTAATACAGTGTAAGCATACTTCTAAAGAATTGTTAAGTACTACATACTCTGTCCTATTGGCAACACAGAGCTAATTAAGGTAACATACCAAGAAACTAAGTTTGTAGTTCTCTTTGGCAAGATAACTTGTAATCTTACATTTGCTGTGTCTATGCAACTGAATTGCTTCAAGAAGAGATTCCAGTCAAAATATGGTGAAACCCGATATTTTCTTTTCCATTTTCATATTCTGTATGCAGACATTGCAGAGCTTTATGTGGGCTTAATTTGTTTTCATTAGGACTGTAATTTGATCAAATCTGCACTGTAAAGACTAGATGGTACCAGTGATTTAGCACAAAGGCAGCCTTTTTCAAGTCACCAGAGAACAAAGGAAACATATGTTTTTAGAACAACTTATGAAAAATAATATAGTAACCAAAGTAAATTGACGTATTTTCACAACACTAGAAGATAAGGGTTTCCAAGGTTCAGTTTAGTTCACTCCTATGAACCTGTTGTTAGGAGATTTAACACCATATGTGTTTGACTCTGTTTCCTTTCAGATTACAGTCCTAGCTTTGAAGAATATATAATTTCCACGCATTTCAGTGATCAAAGAATGATGTCCTATAATGACCTTGAATATCTGTTGCCCATGTTGACTTCTATGGGTTATGTGTTTGGTAGACGCCCTCTTTTTGAACTGGTTTTGCTGCATTGCGGATGCTGAACTAAAGCTGTATCTACTAGATGATAGTTGTGTGTTGGGTAAAGGTTATGCTCGTCAAATAAAAACAGAATGAACTATATAGCTTAAGTCATTGTTAGTGTTTTGTAACATTAAGTTAACGTTATAAGACATTTATTGCTTTCTGTGTGAAATCCAGTAATAAGAAACCATTCAACTAGGCCTATAATTTTTGGATATCCTTTTTTTTTTTTTAGAGGTCATGATTAAATGGCACATATCAAAAAGTTTATCTTTATTATGTCAGTCACAATATATGATCTGTATAACTTAATTTTTACTGGCATATGGAACATAAACTAGAGTATGTTTGGGTTTATCGCTTTTAGTCAAACATAATGAGCATGATTCCTGATTACTCGGAAATTCAACACATAAAATCCAGAAAGAGAGCAATTTGTGAGAAATTGTCATAATGCAGCAGAAATACAGTCATGCGCCAACCATATTTAAATTTTTACCATCATGTGATACTCAATGGACCTATCCGGTACTAGTCTAGCAGCTAAAATAGCTGGTATTGCACCAGGATAAAAAGATCTAATGATCACAGCTAAATAGCAGGTCTTTGAAATGGAAACTCTTTTGGTGAGTAAAATATATGTAATTACAAATGGGGACTTTCCAGTTTCAACATATTTGATGTATAGTTTTATCTTTTAATGCTTATTTTTTTATTTGTGGTAGATCAGATTTATCTTTAAACTAATCTACATCTTCCTTCCTTTTAGTAAACTATACTATTTTACTATTCCTATTCTATACCCGTTTGTTGAGTTTTTGCAAATATTTGAGTTTATTTTAAATTTACCAACATTTTTCTGTAATCTATTTTTAAACGTGAGAATCCAAGAAATACAGAGATGAGTTTCTCTGTCCTTCCAACTGTACAGTATAAGGATTTTTAAGGCGCTTATGTAACTTGAAGAAAAATTATATAATGGTTCTATATTTTGGTGTACAATAGAACTTCATTCGAACTTCTTCTGTGATTAAGATTTATATTTAAAGTAAACTTAAGTGGTACTTTGTGGATTTTATAATGACAACGTTTACACATTATGGTAATGGACGGAGAAATGTATATTTCTAGGTAGTTTATGAGTTTGTCACTGTCTTGACTGTTAACAGAAAGGTATATGGTTTGAATCTTATTATAGTATTGGCAGTATTGTTTCAAGGATCATGTAAAACACAGACATCTTTTGACTAAAACATTTTTTTAAACAAAATTCTTTAGAATTGAATTATTTTATGCTGGGCGTAAAATAGATATGATTGTCACCAAGAAAACAACTGAAATGTGCTTTTTATAATTAAATAATGAAGTGTGAAGTATAACAATTCAGAGATATCATTATGCTATCATATATGTACTTGTAAGGTTTTTAAATTCTGTTATTTTTTATGGTAATGGAGCCAAGGTCCACATGGTAAAGTAATTAATAAGTAGAACAATAGGATATGGTTGTGATGTATTAAAAATCTCAAATGATTTGTACAAAATGTAATATAGTAACAATGAATGATCTGTTATCAGGTGACCAGCAGACAGAAATGACTTCGACTGTATCTGAAACTTGTCTTGGTAAATCTTTTTTCAGAACTTATGGCCACATGTATGAAATCTGTCTGGATCCAAGGCTTTCTTTGTTGCCCATAGCAACCAATCAGAGCATCTATTTTATTTCATATAGGGCTTTGAGAAAATGAAAGAGGATTGGTTGCTATTAGACCTAGACAGCTTTCATACATATGGCCCTTAATTTGCACTGAAAAACTGAATATTTAAGTTCTTCATAGCAATTTTAAAGAAATAGTTCTAGAGAGTCTATAGTACACTCTCCTGCAGGTGAAATAATGAATGTTTGAGGTTGTATGATTAAAATGTGTTCTTAATGGGATATTTTTCTATTCCATCAGAATAATCTATAATTTTTTTAGAAATGTGATGCATGATTTTCATCTCCCCAAATAAAATAATGGCTTCTCATCCATATTTGTTTTACAGGGGATTGTAAAAATGCTACAAATTCATTTTCCAAATTCATTACTATACAAATTTTCTCAGTTAACTTAGGCTACATAGAGAGTGGTTGTCCTTCCATTGTTTGACAAAACACTCAGTTTGCAAACATAAAAGGACATAGAATAGTGAAACACTAAAGGCATCTTTCTGGACTAATATTGCTTTAAAGACCATACTTTTTGGTATGTAGCAGTATTGATTGAAAAATACATTTTCTGTCTTTTTTTAAACTTATTGGACTTTGTGGCTCTTTGTTAAACTTTTTTAAGTCCCCTACATTTTCATTGGTATTTGGTGTGATGTCATAGGTGTTTTAAGCTTTAGACACAGAATTTTAGAAACATAGCTTGGCTACTTAAATTGAAACATACATTATGTTGAATTGAACCCCTATCAATAATAAAGATTTCCTTGTATGTAGTAACAACTTTGTGTGTTTTGTGCACTTGTAGTCTATAGCAAAAAGCCTTACTCTTGATCGCTTCTGTGCTCTTCAATTTGGTTGTAGTCATGACTCCACCCCTTTGCAGTACACCATTTACATTTCTTTTAGGCTGTCCCTCCCTTTCCTTTATCTGAACCTTGCAGCATCATATATTTTGCCTCCATTCCTCTGTACTGAGTAGTGGTACAACAACATCAAGACCCATTTAATTTTATACTTTATATATATTATATATATATAATATAATATTATAATATAATATATTAAAATAAATAAATATATATATAAAAATATATATATATATATATATATATGAAAAATCTCAAGTTATGTTATATATATATTTGTGATTAAACATATATATATAGTCTCAAATTAATCTCTCCACATCTAGTTGGACTTCTGCAAAATTAATTTAGAAAGTAATTAGTGGAATAATAACTTGCAAGTAAACTGTAGAAAGGTGCAAATATGAAACAATCTTACATTTATCAGCAAACATAGTTCATCACAGTTTTCTTGGGATCTATTGGTTCAAATATTGTGTGTTTTTATCTTCGGTTGCAAAAGCCTAAGAGACCTGGCACAACTTTCCATGCTGTGTGTGGGCAGAGTGCTACCGTATCATTGACACGAAGAAGTTAATAAGTACACGTTTTATTATTTCATGAGATGTATTATTGGGCTATTTTCCACACATTTGGCTTAATTAAGCACACAACACATATTCAGTTCTGGCAAATATGATTGTCTTACCTCTTTAAGTTGAATTTGGCCACTAAGATACAAATGTTTTATCATTAAAAATATCTTATGACAAAAGATATCCACACTCATAGGTTACGTCATAAGTGCCAAGAAGGAAAAAGTCCCTATGGAACCCCACTTTTAAAAACTGGGGTATCTTTACCCAGACTGCCTTATCTTATTCTATATAAATACAAAAGAAACAAATGGACCAGTGCTCCCTGGTGCAGTATCCTCCGTTATATATTTTTTCTTTCAAAAACGAGAAGATATTACTCACCTTCTCAAGATGTGCAATAAAGGCACAACTGTCCTTTGCATATAAGCGAGCCGTTTGCTCAGAAAAACAGTATCCCAATATCTGCTGCTTCACGTGGAAACCCTTGTGCATGGTTCTCTCGTGTTCAGGTTAATCAAACAAAAAGCATATAGATATGCAGGAATTCAGCCTCCAGTTGATTGTGTGCTGACGCAATCAACTATGCACTGTAAAACAAAGTGCTGCGATATCTATGTGACATTATTCTATGGAAGCTACTGGAAGAGCTAATCTAGAAAATATACAATAGTATCACTTTTACTTCATATTTGTACAAAAACTAATAAACCTGAATGGGTGTGTTTGATTATAGTGTGTTGTCCGGTTTCCATCCACACCAGTTCAGCCTTAGCATTTTATGTGGTCTTGCTTTCATGAGAACGTTTTAGACCTGTAATACATATAATATTAAAGTTTGCTTAGACAATGCTTCTAAATGTCTTTTTGTGCATGGACAACTGATTTGATTGATCCAAACCCCACCACCAGTAGAGTTTTGTGCACTAAATTGCATTGTAGTTTGAGCAAACTTTCTGTCTAGACAGTAGTAGAGATCCATCCAAGCATTGTGTGATAGAGTGGAATGATCAAATGTAATTACAGACTTTATAATGTATAAAAATGCTTGTGTGATTTTGAATCCTTCCGAAATGCGTGTTGTTGTACCCTGTGCATAGCATCCTTCAGGTAAAAATCTTGTTTTTATATATAATGTTAATTTTTTTATGTGCAGCGTAGGTGAAATAGCTACACTAGCACAAGACCAGTGTGAATCACTATATTTTATCTATTGTGCTATTGAAGGTTTTAGAACTATAAAAATAATGGACAACACCAGCATGCTATGTACAGGTATTGTGTATTATGTTTGGTTCATAGATAAAGATGTCAATACATATAGTTTTTTTCGATGTCACTGTCTATCTATCTAGATTACAAATAATAGTTCCTAGTCAGGATCACACTTCACTCGAATATCACTTCAACTATATTTAATTCTATATGACTGATAGTGAAGCAGAGCTGAGAAGAAAATCACATTTTTCATGTTCCTACCACTCATGTTCTTTGGAAGCCTAAAAGCTGTTTGAATAGCTATTTCAAGCTTCTGTTAATGCCACTATGCTGTAATAAAATATTCAGTAAAAAAAGACATTACACTTGCAACAACGCATTGCAAAGATCGTTAACACTAAAAAGAAACTACTTGGGTGACTATTTCAATTAAAAACAGGAAAAAGGAAGATAGATATTTACAATATACTTCTACTGTATAATGAAGAATTCTAAAAATGTAGTTTTCTTATGGGATAGTGTAAAGTGTTTTGTAATGCTTCAAATGCATTCTTGCACAAACTTGTGGTGTTTCAGTGACAACAAAATGCAAAAGGGTCACTCGTTATAAGAAAGAGTAATGCATCTCATTGGTTAAAATCATCAGGTCGGCTTGTGAAGGTTTATCACTAGAGATGGGCGAATCGATTCTAACGAAGTGGAATTCGTTTAGAATTTCAGGAAAACTTCGGTTCTGAACGAAATTGAAGTTTGGGGTAGTTCGGGTGAACGAAGTGTGCTTTTGATTGATAAAATGGCTGCGAGCACATGGCGCTACATGGGGCAAAGCACTCTGGGAGGAAGAAGGGCATAGCCTGCATGACATGTGCAGAGATGAAGCCAATCAGAGACGGGCGGGATTCTGTGACGTCACCGCACTATATAAGTTCGGGCGCGACGCTGGGAGAGCTCATACTGATCAGGGAAGGTGCTGCCGCGGCTGATTGTTGCTGATAGAACTGATTTTTATACAGCGTTTTTGTGGGGTGTCTCAGCTTGTCTCAGAGACTGCTTTTCTTTGCTATTTCTGATTTTTTGGTGTTTTGGTCTGGTCCCGTGCTTTACAGTTAATCTATTGCTCACGCCTTTTTAATTCCAAGGGGCATCAAGCCAGTTCCCGTTGTTTCTTTTAAAGAAACAGCGTTTTTTTAATACAAATCCCCCTTTATTTTTGGCTGCTCAATTTTTTTTGCGCAATTTACATCAGGGTTATTAGCGTTGTTTGCTGCTGTTGGACTCCAAGAACGTCTTTTCACCGCCAAAATTTAATTTTACTGTAGCATCAATTCACAAGCGAAGGTTATTACAATTTTTTCTCTTGTTTGTATGCGTAGAAAAACACGCAATTTTAAACACGCTAACAAAGTAGTCAGTTTTCCTGCTGCTGAATTCTTTTGCGCAATTTACATCCAGGGGTTAATTAAGCGTTGTTCTGCTGCTGTTGTGACTCCAAGAAACCGTCTTTTTCACGCCAAAAAATACAATTTTCCTGTAGCGTAATTCACACGCGAAGGTTAATTACAATTTTTTCTCTTGTTGTGTAGCGTAGAAAACACGCAATTGTAACACGCTACAAAGCTAGTAGTTTCCGGCTGCTCAATTCTTTTGCGCAATTTACATCCAGGGGTTAATTAAGCTTGTTCTGCTGCTGTTGTGACTCCAAGAACCGTCTTTTTCACCGCCAAAAAATAAATTTTCCTGTAGCATAATTCACAAGCGAAGGTTAATTACAATTTTTTCTCTTGTTGTAACTACGCTGTAACTACGCTGTAACTACGGTCAGGGCCAGTACATGTCCTTTACGGCTCACTAGGTGAATGTGCTTCCGGCCCAGGCACACCAACAACTTGGACAGGAGACGCCGCTTTCTCCTCCACGTTGTCAAACTGCTGCTCCTGCGCCAATGTCCGCCTCCTCCTCCTCCACCACCACCACCATCTCAGCCTCCACAAGTACTGCTCCATCATACCACATGTGTAGGGCACAGCGGTTGTCACGCAGTTTCTACACCTAGCTTGCCTCGGCGAACGAAGTCACACAAGGGAGGAACTGCTCCGCGTCATGCAGCAAGAAATCGATGTGTGGCTTTCTCCGCGGCAACTGCAAATCGGAACCATGGTGACGGACAATGGGAGGAAACATGGTGTCCGCGCTGCACGAGGAGGGATGGTCCATGCGCCCTGCATGGCGCACGTGTTCAATCTGGTTGTGAAAAGGTTCCTGAAGTCTTCCACCGATCTTCAGCAGATTCTGAAAATGGCCAGGAAACTGTGCATGCACTTTATCCATTCGTACGAAGCAGGAACACTCTCCTCGAGTTGCAGCGGGCAGAACGGCCTCCCCAACACATCTGATATGCGATGTTTCCACCCTTGGAATTCCAGCCTGCACATGTTGGACCGACTGTATGAACAGAGAAAGGCCATTAACGATTTTTTGATGATCCAGGCAGACAGAAGTACTCCCCTGTGTAACTTTGATGTCAGCCAGTGGCAGCTCATGCGTGACACCTGCCGTTTGTTGAGGCCATTCGAGGAGGCGACGTTATTTGTCAGTCGCCAGGACTACGGGATGAATAACGTCATTCCACTGCTTCATGTCCTGGAACAGATGCTGAAAAATCTGTCTGGGCAGGGGACTGGAGACGTGGCGACTACATCTCGTGGCCACATGAGTCCGGTGGGGACTGAAATGGAGGAGGAGGAGAAGGAGGAGGACATTGGAGCAGAAGCATTGTCTGGTGAAATGAATGGATTTTCTACCCAGGTGACAAGAGAGGAGGAGGAGCAGCAGCAGCTGGAGGAGGTGGATGGAGATGAGGAAGACGAGCAGATGACCCCCAAGCACCGTGGCAGTATACAGTGGAAATGGAGGGCAGGGAGCCCCTCGGAGTCACTGTGCAGATGGCCCGCAGCATGCTTATTTGCCTGGCTAGTGACAGCGAATAGTCAGCATCCGGCAGAGGGATGACTTCTGGCTCTCCACCTATTGGACCCTCGCTACGGTCCAAAATGGAGCCTCTTTTCCCTGCTATTGAGAGGGAGGACAAACTCAAATTACTATAGGGAAATCCTCCGTAATCGTTGGCCGCTGCTATGTGCGGCATCGTCCCTCCTCTGACAGGTCTGACCGGGGGGTTCCTCAGCGCTCACATACTACTGCCGCGGCTGCTGGGGGAAGGTGGGGGGGGGGTAGGAGCAGTACCAGCTCCATCAGCAGTAACCTAAGTCTGGAGTCACTGATGAGCAGCTTCCTTCACCCGCCTAGTGAGGAGGGTAGTCGCCAGCAGCAGCAGCAGCAGGACCTGGAGCAGTCCCTGAACAAACAGGTGGTGGCCTACTTGGACAGCACTCTGCCACCCAGTTAGAAGATCCGCTGGACTACTGGGCAGCCAAACTGGATGTGTGGCCGCAACTTGCGAGTTTGCAGTGGAGAAGCTGCCCTGCCTGGCCAGTAGTGTGGCATCAGAGCGGTTGTTCAGTGCGGCGGGGGGCCATTATTAGCCCAAGGAGAACCGCTTGTCCACGGGAAATGTGGAACGACTGACCTTTGTCAAGATGAATCAGGCGTGGATCGGCCAGGATTTCCAACACCAATTGCCTTAGGCGTCAGATTACATCAGCCATGACGCCTCACCCAAACTGTGAGAAATGAGTCTGGTTCAAACTACCTCCCTCAGCCACTATTCTGATGCGCCACCCGCCTGATGCCACACATCTGCTGACAGTTTCTCCATCTGCCAACAACCATCTTTACCAGGGACTGGTATTGCCACCCACTCCACACTGTGTCATTGTGCCACTGTCTGACCTCATGCTGCTTGCTATGGCTGCTGCTGTGACCTAGACACTGTGTCATTGTTCCACTCTGTGGCTACTCCTGTTTTTGCACCTCCAGAATGTCATTGTGCCACTGTCTGACCTCATGCTGCTGCTGGTGCTGGCATGCTGTGACCTACTTTCACTGTGTCATTATGCCACTGTTGACCTCATTGCTTGCTGCTGCCGTGACCTACACACTGTGTCATTGTCCTCACTCTGTGGTCCCTACTCCTGTTTTTGCCACCCATCCGAATGTCAATTGTGTGCCACTGTCTGACCTCATGCTGCTGCTGTGGCTGCTGCCGTGACCTACACACTGTGTTCATTGTGCCACTGTCTGACCTCATGTGACATGCATGCTGTGGCTGCTGCCGTGACCTACACACTGTATGTCATTGTGCTACCTGTCTTGACCTCATGCATGCTGCTATGGTGCTTGCGTGAGCCTACGACACTGTGTCATTGTTCCACTTGTGCTACTCCTGTTGTGCCACCTCCAGATGTATTGTGCCACTGTCTGACCTCAGGCTGCTCCTGTGGCTGCTGCCGTGACCTCCTCACTGTCATTGTCCCACTCTGTGGCCTACTCCTGTTTTTGTCACCTCCAGAATGTCATTGTGCCACTGCCTGACCTCATGCTGCTGCTGTGGCTGCTGCCGTGACCTCCACACTGTGTCATTGTGCCACTGTCTGACCTCATGTTGTGCTGCTGCTGCCGTGCACTACTCACCTCTGTCTTGTGTCATCTGTCATGCACCTTCATGCTGCCGCTGTGGCTGCTGCCATGACCTACACACTGTGTCATTGTGCCACTGTCTGACCTCATGCTGCTCCTGTGGCTGCTGCCGTGACCTACACACTGTGTCATTGTGCCACTGTCTGACCTCATGCTGCTGCTGCCGTGACCTACACACTGTGTCATTGTCCCACTCTGTGGCCTGCTCCTGTTTTTGCCACCTCCAGAATGTGATTGTGCCACTGTCTGACCTCATGCTGTTCCTGTGGCTGCTGCCGTGACCTACACATTGTGTCATTTTGCCACTGTATGACCTCATGCTGCTCCTGTGGCTGCTGCCATAACCTCCCCTGTGTGTCATTCTCCCTCTCTGTGGCCTTCTCCTGTTTTTGCCACCACCAGATGTCATTGTGCCACTGCCTGACCTCATGCTGCTGCCGTGACCTACACACTGTGTCATTGTGCTACTCATGCCTGGACCTCCATTGCTGCATGCTGCCGTGACCTACACACTGTGTCATTGTGCCACTGCCTGACCTAATGCTGCTGCTGCCGTGACCTACACACTGTGTCATTTTGCCACTGTCTGGCCTCATGCTGCTGCTGTGGCTGCTGCCGTGACTACACACTGTGTCATTGTGCCTATGTCTGACCTCATGCTGCTGCTATGGCTGCTGCCATGACCTAAAAACTGTGTCATTGTTCCACTCTGTGGTCTACTCCTGTTTTTGTCACCTCCAGAATGTCATTGTGCCACTCTCTGACCTCATGCTGCTGTGGCTGGCGCCGTCACCTCCACACTCTGTCAATGATGTTGCCACCTGAGCCCTCAGCTTGTTTTTTTCCAGCTGTCCCTCGCATGACTTTATCAGGCTACATTCCCACTTCGTTTTTTGGTCAGTTTTGCCCTCTTAAGTGCCAGGGAATTTTTATAGTGAAGCGATTCTAAGAGCGGCGGCAGTCATGTGCGTGTCATACTAAAACACAACATTGTATTAAGACCAAACCAAGCTCCCTCTGCATATTTAAGCATGGCACAACGTTCTACAGCACCCTGCAGGCTCTGTGCAGCCTGGAAATAGCTGTTTTTTAACGTGATTCGTGCCGAAGTAATTCGGAACGAAGTTATTTTTTGCCGAGAAATTCGGCAAAGTGAACGAAACGAATTTCGGGAAATTCGCCCATCTCTATTTAACGCCTTTTACACTCCAATGGTATTTGAATGTTTCATGAGATTTATGAAAAGAGAGCGGAACTCTTCAGCGCTATCGGATGTAGCAATCCTTAAATCACATCTGACTGAATAAACCTTGCAAGGTAAAAAGGATTAAAGCCATGACAGTTTAGTTCATTTCCAAACAGCTGCCTCGGGCTGTTGCTCCTCATCAGTGCAGAGTTGAACTTACTGGCTGACTGGGTGAGAGGCTAGCAGTATGGCTCAGAAGGTGTAATGTTTCTCAGTAGAGAGAAGTAACGTGTTGACGTTTGGGAATTTATCACCTTTTATACTCAACTAATATTTGAATATCTCCAAAGGCCTATGGGAAAAGAGCTGGATTCTCCAGCGCTATCTATTGAGTGTAGCAATCCTCAAGTCACAAAGGCGATAAACCACAACACAATAATTCTAGGTTTAAAATTGATAAACCATCTGATATTTTTTCTAACAATGACTAATTTATCCATAAACTTAACAGGTTTGATTACGGACGCAAAATCAGCAAACATTTTGTGCCTGTGGATTAACCATAAGTATTGGTAATAGCCCCAAAATTCACATTTACTGATTTTAAATAATAACAATCAATATAAATTTGAAAATAAGGACTTTTACAGATCTTCTAGAGTAGTAGCAAAAGAAGTGTATGAGCCTAAACTAAACACCCATATGCTCCTGATGTTATACAGAAAAATACCATTTTCCTCCTAGATTCTTTAGGAAGCATTCCTGCCAAATTCTGACGTGTCCCTTTTGCAGGCTACATGCCATTTATTAGGCCCCTCCTCACATCCATAAATCAAAACTGCAATAAATGTGAACGCATTTTATTGGAGCCATTTGGATAATTTTTTTCCTGTTTTTTTTTTAGGTTGAATGAGCAAAAATATGCAATCCTAACATTCAAGGTTTTTTTTTTTTTTGCAGTGTTCACTGTATAGAAAAAATAACATGATAATTATATAGATTGGATTGTTACACACCCGATGATACTTATTTTGTATATTTATTTTTTTAATACAAAACAATTTTTTTTATTTGGAAAATGGAGGTTTTGTGTTTTCATTTTTTATTTTATTTTTTCTATGTTTTAACTTGTTTTTAACTGTTTTTATTTTCACTCTTTATTATTTCCTGTAACATGCATCCTATTAGTCTCAGAGCAGAACTTAATAGACTTCTGTACATGGCAGCCCCAGAGGCCATTACTTGGCAGTCATTGGCAGCCAGCAGTTGTCAACCACCTAGATGCCATGGCCACTACTGACAGTGGTATCTAAGGGATTAAATGGCTGGGATTGGAACTAGCTTTAATCGGCAGCCCAGTTTCTGTATGCCTATGGGAGGCTATATACCTGTGGGAGGCTGTGTACCCAGATGGGTTCATGTACCAAGGTGGGGAGCTGTGTACCTAGAGGTGGATATATACCTAGAAGGGGCAATATAACTAGGGGGAGCTATATACCTAGGGGAGCTGTGTACCTGCATGGGGCTATATACCTATGTACTACACATGATCCCTTGTTAACTTTTTGTGAACTGCCAGTTGCAGGAATGGAGAGCCAGAGAGAAGGCAAGGATGGTTTTTAATCATCCCAGTGAGTGCCAGAGGCCCTCCACATCTTTATGCGCAGCAGGAGGCTAGATCACGACTGCTGCACCGCTGGATGTCCTAAGTCAGAAGCCCATATACTGCTTAGCTTCTGCCTATAGGCTTCCTGACTTTCACCTTTATATCTCCTGCATCTGACCCCAGAGATTGTGACTGCCGGCATGAGAGACCCAGATTAGTTCCGCAGTGAAAGTTGTTGGCTGTGTACACTCTGTAACTGGACTGATATGTCAGCCCTAGTTACATGGGAAGAAAGTCAAGAAAAAAATATTCCCTAGACTAAAAATAAAAAATAAGAGAATAGCACAAATAGCTAATAGCTCACTGTGAGCTAAAACTATATATATATATGAGTGGTGTGATATATATATATATATATATATATATATATAATATATATATATATATATATATATATATATATATGTGTAGAGAAAGCAAGTTGTTGGAACTGGCGCACATGTATGTCCAAAAATGCCACTGATACAGGCAGGAAAATCCAGAACATTGCTTTATTATTCTAAAAGGGCTAGGGCGCTAACCTCAGCCAATCTAAAACAATTTAAAAACAAGTAAAAACCCAATGCGTTCCGCGCTTATCAAGCGCTTCCTCAGGGGTAAATGATGTACAGTATCTATTCCAAACATTATAAAGGTACAAAGTACAGGTAATTGGTTAGATGTTACATCAATCAAACTGAATAAGGTGATCTGATTGGTGTGTTGGGTTGTTCATCACACATCCTCCTCATTACAAAACAGATAGAAATGAGACAGGATGGAGCATGGTCCTAAGTGCCGGTGATTTGCATTTTAAAGGATACCACCTGATATGGATCTCTCTATTTCTCTCTGTTTCTATAGTTAATTACATATAATTTTCTTTCTTTTATTGATGCTCTTGTCTAATAATATCTCCTAAATTCAAGGTGAGACTTTAGTGTGGTTTTGAACAATAATTTCAGGCTTATTAATGTTTATATACATTCATTTTTTCAATATGTGCCAAATGTAAAAATCTCAAAATATTCTAATAAAATGTTGTGTGTACTCTTATCACTATGAAATTATTTATAAATTATTTATACATTTGTGAAATGGTGATCGAAACAATGATTTTAGACTAATTTATGTTTACATACATCAAATTTTTCAATATATGCCGTTGCGAAAAAATCTTGAGATGATCTAATAAAGTGCCATGTGTTCTCTTATCACTATAAAATCTTTAAATATTTGTGAAATAATGATCTTTGGAGTATTAAATATGTCCAATTATATATATTAAACCAGCTTAAAGTAATCTATTTCTATGGATAGTTGCAATTAGTTCTCTTTCTTTTTTTTTCAGCACATTACATTCTCTATTTTATATCTAGAGCCCTAATGTAATTTAGAACTCTATTTTATAGCTGATTTAAATCCGCATACGTTTAGTTTTCCAATAAATGCTAATGTAAAAATATGAAAAAATACTGTATACCTACTTAACATTATAAACTCTTTATATATTATTTCTACACTTATGAAATAGTATTCTTGGACAATAAAATTATTATGAAATAATATATAAAGAGTTTATAATGTTAAGTAGGTATACAGTATTTTTTCATATTTTTACATTAGCATATATTGGAAAACTAAACGTATGCGGATTTAAATAAGCTATAAAATAGAGTTCTAAATTATATTAGGGCTCTATTTTGAACTAGATATAAAATAGAGAATGTAATGTGCTGAAAAAAAAGAAAGATAACTAATTGCAACTATCCATAGAAATAGATTACTTTAAGCTGGTTTTAAAATATATATAATTGGACATATTTAATACTCCAAAGATCAGTATTTCACAAATGTATAAAGATTTTATAGTGATAAGAGAACACATGGCACTTTATTAGATTGAGATTTTTTCGAATCGGCATATATTGAAAAATTTGATGTATGTAAACATAAATTAGTCTAAAATCATTGTTTAGATCACCATTTCACAACTGTAAAAATAATTTATAAATAATTTCATAGTGATAAGAGTACACACAACATTTTATTAGAATATTTTGAGATTTTTACATTTGGCACATATTGAAAAAATGAATGTATATAAACATAAATAAGCCTGAAGTTATTGTTCAAAACCACACTAAAGTCTCACCTTGAATTTAGGAGATATTATTAGTCAAGAGCATTAATAATAGAAACAAAATTATATGTAATTAACTATAGAAACAGAGAGAAATAGAGAGATCCATATCGGGATGTATCCTTTAAAATGCAAATCACCGGCACTTAGGACCATGTTCCATCCTGTCTCATTTCTATCTGTTTTTTAATGAGGAGGATGTGTGATCGACAACCCGACACACTAATCAGATCACCTTATTCAGTTTGATTGATGTAACATCTAACCAATTACCTGTACTTTGTACCTTTATAATGTTTGGAATAGATACTGTATATCATTTACCCCTGAGGAAGCGCTAGATAAGCGTGAAATGCCTGGATTTTTACTTGTTTTTAAATTGTTTAAGATTGGCTGAGGTTAGCGCCCTAGCCTTTTTAGAATAATAAAGCAATCTTCTGGATTTTCCTGCCTGCATCAGTGGCATTTTTGGACATACATGTGCGCCGGTTCCACCATCTTGCCTTCTCTACTGTCTACCTGTCTATCTGAAAGATATGAAATTACGAAACATAATTTAACCCCTTATTGGCATTTGACATACAGGTACATCATATTGGGCAAGCACCTGATGCAAGTTAATCTACCTGTATGTCACATGCTTCGTGTGGGCTCGGCAGCTGAAGCCACACAATCAATGGCTGGGACTGCGCCAGATTGACCTCTTAGATGCCGCAGTTTTTTGTAACTGTGCATCGAAAGGGTTTAACAGAGTCAGACACCCTACTGTGTAATTTTAGGGTTCCGATGGGTGCCATGACAGTCTAGAAGTCTACCAAAGGCTTTTCGGGCTAACTCTGATGTTGCCAGGCCATGCACAGGGCAGAGCCTGGCATGGTTACTGTCATGTACTGCAGTGTGTTAAGCCAGCAATCGAGATCACGTAGTCTAGAAAAGTAAAGAGAAATAAATAAAAAACACCACTAAGATTGCTGTATTTTGTTTATTTTGTCTCCCAAAATCTCAGATTAAAAGGGATCAAAGAATCAATGAAAACTTAAACTCATCTCTGAAAAGACAAGCCTCTATCCGGAAAAATAAAAAAAATTATGGTTCTTAGAATATGACAACACAGCATTTTATAAATAATTTCTATTGTGTACAATTATAAAAACTGTATAAAATGGATGCTATTGTAATTTTTTTTCTATTTTCACAGCCTAGTACTTAAATAATTGTGCAACAACTGTGGGACCAAAATGCGCAATGCATCTCTAGATAAATTCTTTAAGGGGTGGTGTTTCCCCAAATTTGATGCTTTCTATAAGGTTTCACCTTTTCTGTTATTTTGGGACTTTACAAATGCGACATGTTACCCACCACAATCTGCATTTCAAAAGCCAAGTAGCACTTTCTCCATTGTACGCCCCACCATGCGCCGAAACAACATTTGTCACCCACATATAGGGTATTGCCAAACTTGAATGAAATTTTTGGGGTGCATTTTCTCCAGGATTCCTTGTGAAAATGTTTCTCATTTTTACAGCCCAAGGCTAAAACATAAATCTGTGAGACTTCTGTGGAGCCAATACACTCATTACACCCCTAGATATATTCCTTGAGGGGCTTATTTGCTAACATGAGGTCTTTTTAGGGGTGTTTCTTAAGCACCTTACATTGGTTGTCTAACCACACTGTGTCACAGAAACAGTTTTCATTCATGTATCCTGTCTCTTCCTGGTCAGGCTGTGGGTGATTACCATACCAGCTCTGTATTTAAAGGTCTGCTAATTACTCTGACATGAGAGCAGAAGGTGTTTATCTATAGTCCAGTGAAGCTTTAGAGCTACAGTAAACAAAAGTAATTATTCTCCTTTGTTAAATCAGGTAACTCTCAAGCTGTGGGCCTTTCTGTGTACTGATCTGTATAATTATGTCATCCCTGCTATCAGATAAGACAAACGGCATGGGAAAGCAGGGCAGAGCAGGTCGGTAACCTAGAGAAATCCTGTTCCCTACATGCTGAAAGCTAATCTTTGTAGTGAGACAACCCCTGAAATTGTGTCTAAAATATGCTAATAAAATGTGATTCCAAAATCCAGTAGCTACCACTTCAACTCTGAAGTTGAGTCAAATATCACACTAGTGTCACATATGGGAAATTTCGAAATTATCTAAATTACCAAGCAGTAAAAAACATTATTGCTCTCAAACTTGCACACACTAAAACAACCTAAAATGTGCCTGGTCATGAAAATATCAATACAGTTAGGAAAATGTTGATGTATAAGAATTCTAAAGCCTGCTTCAAATGCAATTACATTAATTGATATTAACTGAATGACAAAAAATAATTTTCCAAATAACTTACTTATAGTAGTCATTTGCATTTTAATGTCACCAAGACAACTTCTAAAATTATTTATGCATTAGTTATTCTAAGTCCTATGATACATTAATGCATCTGTTAAGCCAAGTATTATAAATACATTACATTCATGGCATGTGCTAAGAAATATTTACGTCATTGAAAAAATAATGAGATATATGAAATTTGTATTTTGATAAGAAATGATAATTGAACTGATTCAGAACTGAATTGTAGGTGCTGTTTTTATTACTGCTGCCAGAAACATAAAATATCCAGAATAGATCATAAAAAGGAAAGTTCAATCATTTTTGTTATTGTTTAGTTTTAAAATATTATTATTGTTTATGTAATGAAGACATTTGTGTTTCACCAGATTCTAGTACTGTAGCTTTTGTTGATTCCATATTTTGACTTTTTAATCCGTTTTTTGTTGGGGGTGGGCAAGGTGACCTTCAGTCTTTTTTTGTTGTTGTACAGTGCTAACTGTATAGGATTAATAAAGTTTAAATTTAATAGATCACTCTGGCATGGTATAATAATTACTAGAATTTTACTGCATCCGGCCCCTGGCTTTTATTACAGCCAAACAGCACTCTACCATGTATAGAGCAGGTTCAGCTCCTGAACCAACAACATATTTCCTTTCCCAACATCTTGACACCATTGTACATTAGATGTTAGAGAGAGATTAAAAGGGTTCCTTTCTTTAAAGAGACAGAAAGTTGACGATAGCATATCCTGTTTCTGTTACACACTGCAGTCAGCTGTAAGTTGTGGGTGAGCTTGGCAATTAATTTTTTTGTACCCTGCACCACCCTTAAAATCGGTCAACTGTCTGTGTAATGCAGTGATGTCCTTCAGAGTGCGAAAACCCCTTTTTATCTGCCAGGGGCGTTGCTAGGGTTCTAAAATATCAGGGTCTATCTGTGTTACACTTTGTTCTGTAGGGCTGGGTTCACACAGCATTTTTCACACCATGTCGTGAAAAAATATATGTTCCTGTCACACATAGATCCTGTCCATCACCTTAGCAGTGCACTGTAAAGAAAGTTAGCGCTGACAAATTAGATTTTTCAAAAGCGCTCATCTATGTATGATAATGTAATACCTCTAGATGTTAGAGATATAGTTAGCAAATACTACACCTATACACGGAGCAAATATACCATACGTATTATTTTTACTAAAAAAAAAAAAACAAGATGCTAAGAGCCCAAAAAATTACTACTGAAGGACCAAATAATACTGCCAGACCATAACCAAATGCAACCAACACATGTAATTATCAGGCTCTGCAGACATAGTGATTACAGTGCAGTTACTTTCATTTTTCTACTCCATCCAGCCCGTCATAACTCGTCTCTGCAGAATTTACCACAAAAACTTTTTAAAATCCTCACATTTTCAGCACCCATATATCTACCTACAGTGGGGAAAATAAGTATTTGATACACTGGCAATCTAGAAAATCACATTTTATTATTTTTATATAATTAATTTGCATTTTATTGCATGTAATAAATATTTGATCACCTGCCAACCAGCAAGAATTCTGGTTCTCACATACCTGTTAATTTTTCTTTAAAGGTATGTTCACACATAATTGTGGCACGCATTTCGTTGCGTATTTGCGCTTTAATACAGGTGAAATGTGTGCCGCAATTATGGTAATTCATAGCTCTCATAGAGAACTATGAATTATTTCTTGTCTCCCCCGGCATACAATCCGATCATATTGTACGCCGGGGGAGAGAAGTGACATGTCACGTTTTTGTGGCGCTGGCTCCCTTTGTGCTTTACTTAGTGTACTTCTAAAACACACGGCGTATTTCGGCGCGTACAGTACATGCCCCAATACACCGTGTGAACATACCCTAAGAAGCCCTCCTACTCTGCACTCATAACCTGTATTAATTGCACCTGTTTGAACTCGTTACCTGTATAAAAGACTATTCAAGAAAGGAAAAAGTACACTCTTATTTTATATTCGTTAGTGAACCAGAGGTAAACCATGGCTAATAATAGGTTTTCCACCTATTATGAACAGATGTACATCAAGAAAAAAATATATTTTTCTGCTGAAGCTTTACTAATTTTAGGCTTCAATACAAACATGATAAATGTCCTCACTTTTTTACAAATACATGAATGCACAAAAAACCTGTGGTTCCACCATAGAAGTTCCTCAAATCAGGTAACGTTCCGGTTTTAAAGAGTCCATATTATAGAGGTTGAGATGACATATGAAAATGCAAACGAGCCAGAGTGACTTCCTACATAGGAGGACAAGGGAAGCAACCTGTATAGTCCAAAATCGCTCATAGAGTCACCAAGGAGCCAGCATAGATTCCTTTGTGAAGAGACAAGGTGTGCATGAACCTGCTATGTTTCGGGGGAAAACCACCGCCCTTTGTCATTTAT
This sequence comes from Phyllomedusa bahiana, assembly GCA_025379985.1. Taxonomy (NCBI): domain Eukaryota; kingdom Metazoa; phylum Chordata; class Amphibia; order Anura; family Hylidae; genus Phyllomedusa; species Phyllomedusa bahiana. The sequence continues at coordinate 63,260 of JAODAL010001317.1, read as the reverse complement.
CATGTTTGTATTGAAGCCTAAAATTAGTAAAGCTTCAGCAGAAAAATATCATGATGTAAATGACTGTTTTTTGCACACCTGTATAAAAGACACCTGTCCACACACTCAATAAATCACACTTCAACCTCTCCACTATGGCTAGGACCAAATAGCTGTCTAAGGACACCAGGAACAAAATTGTAGACCTTCACAAGGCTGGGGTGGGCTACAAGACAATAGGGAAGCAGATTGGTTAGAAGGCAACAACTGTTGGTCCCCTCAGGAGGTAGACACATTGGCACTTTTAGTAGCTAGGAAGGTATATAGCCCTCCCCATTAGGTAGGTAAATAGGTCCCTTTGGTAAGTATATAGGTCCCTCCAGTAGGTAGAGGTATAGGGCCCTCCAGTAGGTTGGTAGGTACATAGTTCCCCCAGTAGATAGCTTTTTAGGTCCTCTTAGTAGTCAGGTAGATATACTATATATACAGGGGACCCACCAGTAGGTTATACGGCCTCTACTATGTAGGTAGGTGTATATGTCCCCCAGTAGGCAGATAGGTATATATGTCCCCTAGTATGTAGGTAGGTATATTTATGTCCCTCAGTATGTAGGTAGGTATATTTATATGTCCCCCAGTATATATGTAGATATAGCTATTTCCCATAGTACGTAGTTTATATATGTCCACCAGTATGTAGGTAGGTATATATATTCTCCAGTAGGTATATGTATGTTCTCCAGTATGTAGGTATATAGTTATGTTTCTACATAGCTTTTCTTTTCTTCCTCTGCATCTTGGTGAAAGCATAATATGATACTTGATTGATAAAAAGGGGTTGTCAAACCAGTTAATTTAGTTTAAAAATTGTTCAGAATGACATAAAATGATAGCAATAATGGTTACTTGTCTATGTCAAATAGAAAGGTACTAGGAAGTACAGAATAAGGATACAAAAAGTGCCAGAATGGGAGTGGCAAGGATCAGTAAGGTGAAATGAGTTATTTTATTGCTTAATGCCATTCTAAGATTTTACAAAAAATAAATAGTAAGAGTCACACAACCCTTTTAATGTACACATATAATGTTGATGCAGCTACATTATAGGTAATGCAAACTGCATACCTTGTCATAAGTTTACAGCAAAGTATATGCTTCCTGGAGTGGAGTAAAAATTTACTTTTAGTCATGGCTGCACATGGTATCTGGATGACAAAACAATATATTTTAGCTTGCATGCAAGAAAATGTAAGTTTTGATGGCAAACCTTTCTGGAAAACTAGGTGCAGAACTAATATTGTTATGCAGGTCCTGAGTTTTCACATTACATGCTGATGTTATAGCAGTTTTTCCTGTTGTGAACAATGCTCTTGACAGAAGAATCATAATACACTGGTTTATTTTATGTCACTCTTTGTTTGTATGTGTGCTTAAATATACTACTCACAAAAAGTTAGGGATATTTGGCTTTCAGTTTAAATTTCAGGATGAACTTTAAATTTCTTGAATTTTTTTTGAAGAGCAAAATAAGACCATCTCTTAACTTTAGAATGCACATGTCCAACTGTTCAATGTTTCAATACTTTTTTCACAACTTGCTGTTGTCTAACAAGGAGCATAATTGCAAAATTCACAACAGGTGTTTGATCCCCAAATCACCCCATTAAATTTAGGGGATCAATTTGAATTGGGATTTAAAGAGTCCTCTTCATGTTGTTCACAATTTGACATCATGAGACCAAGACAACGCCTCAAAATTGATCAACAGTACTTTGCTATTGCAAAGCTTATAGCAGAATGCTCTCAGACGGAAGTGGCCACTGAGTGTCATACAGTGTCATCAGCAGGTTGCAACAAAGATACAGAGAGACTGGAAGAGTTACAGAAAGGACAAGGAAGTGGATGTTCTTTGGCTTCATCACACACTGATGACCACTTCATTGTAAACAATGCTCTGCGGAACCGGATAATGAATGCCACACAACTCCAGGCATTTTTAAGAGAGGTGAGAGGCAACCAAGCATCACAGAAGACCATTTTTAACTGTTTATATCAGCGTTGTCTGCTTGCTAGATGACCTACCACACCACCAGGCACAGGCTTCATCGTCTTGCATGGGCCAGGGAGCATCTACGCTGGACGAGGGACCAGCGGTCTTCAGTGCCTGTTCAGTGATGAACGTCAATTTGCTCAGAGCAGAAATGATGGCGGCCAATGATGCTGTGGATGTCATGGAGAGCGCTATTCATCAGCCAGGTCAGGTACTGGTCAAGCATTCTTGGCGGTCGTCCAGCACGCAGACCACAATTATGTAAATGGTTAAGAATGGTCTGACGTGACACTTGGTTGCCTCTCACCTCCCTTAAATGTGCCTGGAGTTGTGTGGTATTCATCATTCGGTTCTGCGGGGTATTGTTTACAATGAAGTGGTCATCAGTGTGTGATGTAGCCAAAGGACGTCCACTTCTTTGCCTTTCTGTGACTCTTTCAGTCTCTCTGTATCTCTGTTACAACCTGCTGATGACACTCTGTGACTCTTTAAACTCAGTGGCCACTTAGGTCTGAGAGCATCCTGCTTGAAGCCTCGCAATGATGAAGTACTGTTCATCAATTACAAGGTGTTGTCTTGGTCTCATGATGTCAAAATGTGGACCACATGATGAGGAGAACTTTTTAATCCCAATTCAAGCTGATCCTCCCCTAAATGTATTGGGAGATTCAGGGATCAAACACCTCTTGTGAACTTTGCAATTAAGTTCCTTGTTACAGATCAGCAAGTTGTGAAAAAACTGCTGAAACATAGAAAAGTTGAATATGTGCATTCTAACGTTAAGAAAAAATTCAAGAAATTTTATGTTCATTAATTTCAACCAGAAGCCAAATATCCTTAACTTTTTTGAGTAGTGTACCTTGTTTGTTATTGGTCAGCCTGTGGGCCGGGTTTGGTCCAAGGCGTTTCTGCTGCTTGAGATAAGACTTCAGCTTCCTCTTCTCCCCTCTTGCAAAAGTAGTACGGTATTACAGGAGGACATGATGTACTCAGTGCCTCTTTCTGGGTGTGATGTGGCAGTTGTATTGTTTTACAGGGAGTTATGAGGTTCATGATGTCTTACTTGCTGTGATGTGGCAGTAATACAGTATTATAGGGAGGTATGAGATGTGGTGCTTCTGTCTGGCACTATTTTTTACAACCCTGTTCAGGTTGTATTCTACCAAAATTAACCTCCTTCGCACATGTCTATTTCATTCAAATGTTGTTTGTGTGTGAGGTTACAAATTTCGTTTGCTACTAGTCAGCTTGGAGACAGGCTATCGTCTGCTGGGGGGAACTGCTGCACATCTGTGATGCTAAGACTGCAGTGTCCACTGTTTGCTGTTGACTGCTATATATCGGGTCAGCATGGAGATGGGCTTAGGTCTATTGATTTGGCAACTCGGGCAGCAGCGGCGTGCTTTGATGCAGGAGTCTTTTATTTAGCTGCAGGTATTCTGTTTGGCTGTGCATAAGGGACAGACACCGATAATGCCAAATTTTATTTATGTTGAATATGTTGAGAACAGTAGGTCCTAGATAGCTGAAATTGAGTCTAAAATCTTTGAAAGCACGTGAAAATATGATTCCAAAGTGCTATTGAACACATGATCAATTTTCTAAGTAAATCTATTTCTAAAGGTGCTATTCACATGAAATTCTCACCAGATGTCAGTAACAACCCATTCAATCCACAAAGGCAATGAAATCAAATCAAATCATAGATGTGCATAAATTACGTTATGTGTAATAATGAGAAAAGACACGGAAAAAGTATTGAACACACTTACTGAAATGTATGTAATACATCCTACAAACGCCTTTGTTGGTGGTGACGGCTTTAAGATGCCTTCTATATGGAGAAACTAGTTGTATTTGTTGGTTAGGTGGGATTTTAGCCCATTCTTCCACACAAACACTCTTCAAATCCTTAAGCTTTCATGGACTCCTTATATGAGCTCTAAGCTTTAGTTCCTTCCATAGATTGTCTATTGCAGTGGTCTGCAAAGTGTGACTCTCCAGCTGTTGGGAAATACAACTCCCATCATGCCCACTGATATAGATTATATAAATGCATGATGGGAGTTGCAGTTTCCCAACAGCTGGGGAGCCGCAGATCAATGGTCTATTGGATGCAGCTCAAGTGATTGATTGGGCCATTGTAGGAGCTATATTTTCTTTCTCTGAAACCAATTGAGAGTGTCCTTGGTTATATGTTTGGGATCATTATCTTACTGAAATGTCCACCCTCATTTCACCTTCATCATCCTGGTAGATGGCTGTAAATTTTTATCAGGACTGTCTCTGTACATTTGTCCTTACATCCTTCCTGACAGTTATATGAAGTTTACCAGTGATGTATGCTGAAAAACAGCCCCACACCATAATGTTCCCACCTCCAAACTTCACTGTAGTTATAGTGTTTTTAGGATGATTGGCAGTGCCCTTTGGTCTCATCTGACCAAAATATGTTTTTTACTTCTTAAGAGTTGTAAACATATTTCCAATGCACGTTAATGTTATTTTATTATAATTTGATATTTTCAGCATTAAATAAAGATATTTTCAAGTATAACTTAGTTTGAGAGTGCAATACATACCTAAAAAGCTGATATTCGATCAAGTAAAAAAAAACTGTACTTCTTCCTGGCTAATAAAAGCAATGCCAGTCTTGGTGGTGTAAAACTGTTTGCTGCATTTCTTTGAAAAGGGCTCCCATGACAAATCATAAATTGTTCCTTGTATACTTGTTATTCTGCGTGCCCTCTATTGTGATGGAACACATTTATTAACTCATGAGTCATGCTGTTGCTGAGCACATAATTATTCATTTTAGAAAAACAATGATACATGAATAATTAGATTTTTTCTTTTTTTCAGCACCCTCAACAATAACAACATCACACGAATCCCACTCACAAGTTTCAATCATATGCCCAAGATTCGCACATTGTAAGTATTATTTTGCAAATTATTTTCTTTTTTGTGATAGTGTTTAAAATTGTTAATGTTTCTTTTCCCTTCAAATATTGTGACAAAATAAATTTCAGTTGAGTAACTTGTGTATGTGAAGTTTAGGCCGGATAACTTGCACCCTCTGTGCAACTAATTTAGAAGTTTTTCCATTTTAATCACTCCAACCTGCCATGGCAATTTGTTTTAATATTTCATGCTACACAATTTTTTTTCTCCTGGGTACCCAGCAGTTTCTGACAGATGGCACTGTACATTCTTAAAATGCTTGCTATGTTTTTTTAATTTTATTTGTGCACTTGCAAAAAGAAAGTGTACATTGAACTTAATCGTAGGAAGTAATACCTCATGAAAGCTTGTACAGCTACCATAAATGTATTACATGCAAAGAGCAAAAGAGAACTTCACATCAGAGCATATACATTGTACATGACTTTAGTATCATTGCCTTTGTAATAAACTGTAACATGAGAGTATTAGAAATAGTACACATGTCATGATAGAGCACAAAGTTTTCTAAAGATCAGTTGCCTTGGGACTTATAATAGGAATATCTATCAAGTATCCCCAAATTTTATTAAACTTGTTAGGGCAAGCATCGGTGTTTAAGTCTGCATACATTTAGTACACCATTTAGTTCAAAAATCCACAGCGGGTTTCCAGTTAAGAAATTTCTCCAGGGAACCCCAAAAAATTGTTTATCATATTTTCAGTTTAGCTGTCAATATGACAAGAAGCTAGCACTGTGACAGGCAGAGGAATTATATACAAAGGATCTCACAACAAGAGTCCTCTCAGAGTCTGATCGGGGTGCTTAAATTTTTGCAGCACAACCGCAGTCAGATTATAAACAGAGGGAAAGAGTCTCCAGTGAGCACTAACCAGATGACTTGCAGCATAGTAATAGGAAAATCATATAAGGGTTAATCCCAGCAAATATTTTGGTGGGCAGCAGGCTTTCACTTTTATTCTGGGTATTAAATAAATACATTCTAGTGAAGCTGATCAAGGTCTTGAGGCTATTGGAGCAGCACAGTGAGCCAATAATCATCAGCATTTTATACTCATTTACCGTATCTTTCGGACTATAAGGTGCACCGGACTATAAGGCGCATTAACATTAAGCGCATTAACATTGAGCGCCGTTCATATATAAGGCGCACCGGACTATAAGGCGCACCGGACTATAAGGCGCGGCGCATTAAATGAAACAAAGTTCAGAGCGAAAGCCAAACTTTATTCAACACAAGCATCATAAGCATGTCTCTTAACAGGAGGCATTTTTCGGGTAGTGGGTATAAAAAATTTACAGTATGGTATTGAATGCACAGACAATGTTGAAACACAGATATTCTGCACACAGAGCTGTACGTATCACCGCACATAGTGACGCTTCTGACTATGGTAGCCGTATAGGCCATTCTTCATTTTTTCATGCCGTATTGCCGCCGCGGATTGCAGCCGCAATACGGCCGGATTTACAATGGTCCTGCCACTTATTGTGCCTTATTTCGCGACGGAATCACCCGCTGTAAAGAATGGGTTGTAAATCCGGCGCGAAATACGCGCCAGTGGCACTTATTTGCAACTGATTTGCAACTGATTTGTAACTGATTTCGGAACGTATTTACTATTGTAAATCAGTTGCAAATCAGTTACAAATCAGTGTCACTAAATTAGCTGTAAATACGTTCTGAACAAAGACTGAAAACTGAAAACTGAAAGTGAAGAATTGATTCATATATAAGGCGCACCGGACTATAAGGCGCACTTTCGATTTCTGAGAAAATCTTAGGCTTTTATGTGCGCCTTATAGTCCGAAAAATACGGTAGTTATATAGATTAGTGCCCAGGAAAGTAATTGTATACTAAAGAAGTTCCATTGAGAGGTGTCCTCTGATGAGGGTCCAGCAGAGTCAGTGGTGGCACAATTTCAGTCAATTTTATACTTACACTGCAGGTAGGAATATCTGGAATAGTGGTGCCTGTCCATTTACAGCAGAACCCTCCCTGCTAGTTGTTTGAACAAAAGGAAGAATGAACAGTGTGTCACCAGTCTGGAAACACAGAAGGTGTTCTGCTGGGCCACATGAGACTGTTTAAAGAAGGAAGAGCCCCTTGATGGTCCACAAAGCAGCTCTAGGAAAATAGAGGCACACACCCATGCTTGGACAACAGCTGCAGCTCTAGGCCAGGCTTTAATCCACATGGTAGACTATGATGAAAAAGGTGTTTTTTTTTTTTCCCCAAGACTGGGCTTAAACAGTTCCATTACACCAACTGAAAAGAAATACAGCTGGTTGAAAGTTGCAATGAATTTATTCAAGCAATGTGGTGGTCTGTGTGTGTGCTTAACTCCAACTATGTGTCTGAGCCTTGCCACTCAAACTTATGTTGTATATTAAAGGGTTTTTCCAGTTGTTTTAAAAAAATAAATCCCTTTTGCTTAAAAATGTTTAAAAAAAACTTTCACTGCCTCCTATGCCCCAAGTTTCCCTCCCCCCAGTCACTCAGCATTGACAGCCCATTCATTGCTCAATTAACCCTGAGCTGACTTCAGTCGTCATAGTTTACATGGTTGGTACACGACTACTGAGGTCAGTGATTGGCTTACAGTCATGTGGACAATAAATTGGATGTCTTTGCTGAGTGACTGGTGGGAGGCAGCCCTGCCAGCACTGAAATGGCAGCAAGAAAGGTGAGTACAAGGTATTTTTGTGTATTGATTGTTTTTTGTTTGTTTGCTTTTTTTTACTTTAAAGCAGTTTACTAAACAGGTTTATAGCCCAGTACCATAGAACCTGCCATTACGTGTCTTCAGTCGCTTGGCCCCAGGTTCTGGTGTGTGACTCAAATACGGCTACTTACTACTTCACATCACATGGATCCAACTTTTTGTCCAGGTTCTCATTGCAACAGAGATTCTGACCTCCTTCTCAATTGAATCAAACAGATCAACTAACTCAATCTACTACAACTACTACTTCTTCAACTGATACCACTACCCCCTACCCCTTCCCCCACATATCTTGTTTCCTCTGGAAGTCTCCAGTGTCCTGACTGCCCAGCAAACTGAATGATTAAAGCCCAGGTCACCACAGGGAGCATCTCTAGGGTCCAGTCAGGTACATGACACTGACTACACCTGGAATTTCCCCCTCCCCATGTGGTCATCCAGGCCGAGATATAATATTGTGAGGAATCATTATTGGTATATTTTTCCAATATAATTTATTTTAGTTTTTTATTTCCAACACCAGATAATGCAGTGTCTTATGCAGTGTAATGAATAGTCACATATTCATTCTTTATGCCAATCATATACAAAGGAAGGAGGACAGAGTGTGGTCTTTGTCTCCAGTACAAAATCACAATACATAATGCTTATCAAGTTTCTTTATTGTATTTGGGAGCCCAGGTGATAGAGAACATGCTTCTCTTATTCATCATGTGAGTAGTGTGCTGCATGAATTTATAGGTGATATAAAAATCATGGCTAATACTAAAATTTCAGTTCTCAACTCTTCGAGTACAAATATCCAAATTGTAATATGAATTTATTTGACTTCGCCTGATTTTTTTCTTCTTTTCCCTTCTCTGTTTTATTCCTTATAATTTGTAATAAAAAAACATTTTAAATGAGTGCATTACTACTGTAGGTACTATGTTAGGAACAATGCCTGTGTAATTTGCAGACCTTTAGTTTTAATTCATATTAACAAGCATCATTTCCAAGAAGAAAATAATGCCAATTCAAAGTCTATTGAAATGGAAATGATACTTGGGGATTGCTTGTTGGGAATTTATCATTTTAAACATTTCACAAAAGTGAGTATACCCCTCACATTTTTGTAAATAATATACTATATCTTTTCATGGGACAACCATGAAGCTATGACACTTTGATGCAATGTAATGTAGGCAGTGTACAGCTCATGTAAGAGTGTAAATTTGATGTGTCTTGAAAAGACTATATTTGATCAGGCATTTCACAAACAATACCCTGCAAAATGCATTGTATCCAATTTAAAACATAACATTTAATAAATATGATTAAAATTAATGAAAAGAGACGTCCCTAATTAGTAAAAAAAAAAAAACAACACTCAAAATACAAAAAAGTACATTAATACAATCTGAATATGGTCCATGGGCCAACTCATGTTTCAAAAGACACGTTACGAATTCCTTGGTCCAAGGACAGTTATACCTCTATGATGCTAATGGTATAGTCAAAAGTATTTAGGTATACAAAAAGTAGGGCATATATATGCTCAATATCGAGCCAACTAGGTAGTATGATAAAAAAAAATCTACCACTATCCCTGAATGAACATACCTAACAGTGGGGTAGTCACACCTAAAAGGGCGGCTCCACTTTAAGGGGAAGCCCTCATAGCTCCACAATACTGCTTGGTTTTTGTATTGGTTATGCTACATTATTAGTGTATGGGGGTCTCCATCCTCCATATATCTGTACATGCTTATGGTGGTACTTATACTACAGATTTTTTTTTCCTCATGTGTTGGTCTTTGTATAATCGCAATTTACATGTGTTGTCATTGTCATCATTTATTTAGAAATCTTACTAAACATTCAATTAAGAAAAACAAAGGGGAAGCCCTAGAAACACTAAAGCTTAATATCGATGCCCAGAAAGAGACCCCACAAAATTCAAAACGATCCAAAATTCAGAAAACAACCCAATCCCGACGCATTTCCCCCTTCCAAAACACAGAAGGGTTCCTCAGGGCACCAACGGTGATGTTGATATATAGTGGTGGTGAAGGTATAATAGCCAGGATATAAATGGCACTATGGGTGCAAGATGACACACTTTGGCCAGATATACAGCAGCCAAATGATACCATTTAACTTCCCTTTCTAAAATAGATATGCTCCTCCACAAGGGAAGGATTATCTCCATAATGAGACTTAATGCGCATGTCCGGACATAGAGAACCAAAAGTAAAATCGCTTCCGGGAATGCGCAGTAGACGCCCACGATAGGATGGCCATTACGACACATAAACTTCATACCTTAACAATGAAGTGCGCTTGACTGAATGGGTAAACACAAAACCACAGGTAATGATGCGCACAAGAAAACATAAAAGAACCACTGACTGTGCAGACCGGATACCGAAAATCGTGCAATAAATAAACCCGAAATTAAGTAGCATTCAATACATTGGGATAAAGTCTGGTCAAAGATTCTATGACCGAATGACATTTACATACTATAAAGTAGCGTTATACAGATATACCCAGGTAAGTAGGAGATATAATATATTATATACTCATATAATAAGATGATGGAGAAATGTGTTAAAGGGGGAAGGTACATACTGTTTCAAAAGCGGAGATAATGGGGGACATAAAAGGACAGACTGAACTAATCAGTAATGAGAAAGATACAAGGATATCGGGAATGATCAGACAATAATAAATAGTTAAGCAAAATCAAAATGTAGGTAATTGGATCATTAAATGTCCAATATTGACCTTGTGAGTACCTAAATAGGATACCATATAAATTATAAGCCAATTATTCTAACTTATAGACATATGTAGACCAGGCTGTTCTTTAGATCGCATCTAAATAAAGCATGAAAAAGATATCGATTCATTGAGACCATTCAGTTGTAGGGATCTGATTCGAAATATCCAAGCTGATTCCTTACGTAGAATATGTTGATCCCAATTTCCTTTACGTTGTGGTAATGGTATGACTTCAATTACATTAAATTTGAGGACGTTGGACTTACCATCATGATGTTCTTGAATATGGGTGCTATAGGGGTGTTCACCTTGTGTCTGATGTCATCTAAATGCCCACGTATCCATCTTCTCAACTGTCTTTTAGTCTTTCCAATGTAATTATGTGGACAAGGGCATGTACAGATGTAGACAACTCCTTTGGCCTTGCAGTTGGTAAAGTCCCAAATAGAAAAATCCTTACCATTAGTTGCACTCTTAAAAACTCATCTGTGTTGTATATAGGGTAATGCCACGCAATCCGTGCCACACCTATTAGTACAAAGAGGTTTTCTAAATAGCCATGAATCACTGGCAGGACTCGGTGGTATGTAGTGACTACGGTCTCTAATTGACTTGCCTCCATTGTATGTCACTAATGGGGTTCTTGTAACAATGTCCAGGAGATCCATATCCATCAGTAAAATTTGCCAGTATCTCCTGAGGATGCATATAACTTCCTCACTTTTGTCTCCAAATGTGGCTATAATGCGTGCTTGGACAGAAGTGTCATGGTGCCATGGAGCTGGGTTGAGTAAAACAATACGAGTTCGGTTAGCAGTATAATGGTAAGATGTCTCCCGAATATCATTAGGGTAACCCCTTTCCAAAAAACGCTCTTGTAGATCACGGGCCGGTCTTCTAAAATTCCTCAGGCTGGAACAATTTCTTCTCACTCTGAGGTATTGGCCCTTGGGAGTACCGTATTTCAAATTGGTAAGATTATGGCTTTTTCATCTCAGGAGGTGGTTTGTGGGGGTAGATTTGCAGTAGATATTTGTTTGGATAGTTCCTCATTTGTCCTTGAAGAGCATTACATCCAAAAAAGGCAAGTTGAAGTCCTGAATTTGTGAGGTAAATTGTAGACCTGTCATATTGATATTAGGATAAGCCACAGAAGCCTCAAAATCCTCTCTGGTGCTGTTCCAGAGGATGAAAATATCCATGTATCTCCCCCAGAATAAAATCTGGGGGGACCACTGATCATCCCCTGGACTGAACACCAGGGTGACCTCCCACCAGCCCATGAACAAATTTGCATATGTAGGACAAGCTGTGCCCCTGAGCTGGTGGAAGGTATGGCAGCCAAAAAGAAAGTAATTATGTTTAAAAACATAATCTATAAACTCTAGAACCAATTCATTATGTTGTTGATGTTGTAGCCCTCTTATGCTTAACAAATGGCATGTTGCAGCTATCCCATATTTATGCGGGATGCTGCTCTACAACGCTTTGACATCAATTGATGCCAATAGCACTTGAGGTTCAATCGGGATGCCCTCCAACCATCTCAATAAATATAACATATCTCCTAATGAAAAAATAGGTAAAGCATACCTTTTTATTATAGACTATTTAAAACATAGTATAAAAACACCCACATAGTTTATGCGTTTTGGGCCCCATATTATGTAAATGAGATGCTCTATAGTCTCTGGCCATAACTAAGAGTCTCTAATGAAAGGTGCTTTTTACCTATTTTTTTATTGGAAATCTCCATATACGAATGCTGGAATTTGTTAATTTATCACCACGCCTTGATTTGAACATTGACAGACGAATACTCAGTTCCCAGGCACCGTGTATCAGAAGGAGAGTGCGGATCTGAAAGCCCGGGATCCCTGGTGAACGTTTTTCTTGACTTTCAACAAACTCTTGTAGGATACAGTCGATGTAAACCCCCACATTCTATGTAAGTGAATCAACACCGGACACAATCGGCCTACCCTTTAATGGTGAAAGGCCCTTGTGAATTTCTGGTAGAACATATAATGTGGGGATTTGAGGGCATCATGAAACGGCTGAAATAGTATTTGTTCCAGCTTGAGTGAAAATTCTTTAGTGGGGTCTCTAGGGAGAACTGCATAACTCTCTCTGCATTTCAATAAGCCATTACACATCCCAACATACTGGTCATGATTCATAATCACTATGTTGCCCCCCTTATCGGACGGTTTTATTATCATGGTCTTATCTCCCTCAAAGGAAAGTAGTTCTTGAATCTCCGCATGAGACAGATTATTGGTGCCTTTCTTTTATTTAACTGGCTCAATTCCTAAGAAACTACAGTACATGCACAAAAAGATCAAACTCTGCTGTCCACAACAGTGGTGGTGGCATCCTTTTACTTTTCACATCCAAGTCTGTATATGAAGGTTTCCGGTCCCCCTCCTCAAGTAGTGAATCCAAAACATGTACCCCTTCCAAATCTTCTTCATTAACCCCTAAATTAAGACACCCCTGTCTGTCTTCGTTTTAAAAAAAATTATGCAATTTTAGTTTGCGGGCAAATAAATTTAAATCCCCCAGAAAAATTCATCAAATTTCATTGTTGGCACGAATTTTAGACCCCGAGACAAGACACTGAGTTCATGTTCAGTCAGGAATGGTTCAATACTTGACTACCTCCTGAATTTACCAATTTTGTCGTTGTCGCAAATCATGAGGGAGTTTCTGTTCTTTATATCTGGAAATGCGCATTAAGTTGGTGTGGATGCCGTGACACGAGTGATCTATGGAGCCCCAATTTGATTCACAGCTGGTCTCATTATGGAGGTAATCCTTCTCTTGGGAAGGAGCATATCTATGTTACATAGGGAAGTTAAATGGTATCATTTGGCTGCTGTATATCATGGCCAATGCATGTCATCTTACATCTATAGTGGTATTTCTATCCTGGCTATCATATCTTCATCACCACTATATATCAACATCACTGAGGAACCCTTCTGTTTTTTAGAATGGGAAACGTGTCGAGATTGGGTTGCTCTCTGAATTTTTGGCCTATTTGAATTTTGTGGGACCTCTTTCTGGGCATTGATACTAAGCTTTAGTGTTTCTAGGGCTTCCCCTTAAAGTGGGCTGCTTTTGTCGTGGTAACTTTCCCACTGTTAGGTAGGGTCATTTAGGGATAGTGGTAGATTTTTTATCATATTACCTAGTTGGCTCAATATTGAACATATGTGTTGCCATATACCCTATTTAGTGGCAACATGGCCCTACTTTTTGTATACCTAAAGACTTTAGACTATACCATTAGCATCATAGAAGTATACCTGTCCTTGGACCAAGGAATTCATAACGTATCTTCTAACCCGTGAGTTGGCCCATGGACAATATTCAGACTGTATTAATTTACTTTTTTGTATTTTGATTGTTGTTTTTCTATTTAGGGATGTCTCTTTAAATTAATTTTAATGAAATTTATTAAATGTTATATTTTAGATTTGGTACAACGTATTTTTCAGAGTATTACATTTGTCGTGTCCTCAAAATAACTCAACACACAGCCATCAATGTCTAAACTGCTGGCAACAAAAGTGAGTACATCCCAAAATGAAAATAGACAAATTGTGCCTAAAGTGTCAATATTTTGTGTGGTCACTATTATTTTCCGACATTGCCTTAAGTCTCTTGGGAATGGCGTTCACTGAAACTTGACTCTCATATGTATTTAAATTGCCTTGAAAACAAATTCCAACAGTTTTTGGTTAAAATTTGATCTTGTATTAGAAAACATTCATCTTATTCAACAATATACAAGCCAGATGTTTTTCAAACTAGTCCATAGTTCCCATCATTCACAATGTATGCAACATCGGCTATCGCATTCAGTATATATCAACACTCTTTAGTTGCAGCAGTTCCTCATTTTCTTATAACAAATGACATCTCAAATCATACTGAACATACAGATACGAGCAATAGACTATTAAGTATACTCATCAGAGTTGGGTGTCCGGCCCGCTACGTTTCAGAGGTAGAGCAACACTATCCCTCCTTTGTCAAGGAGAGGTTTGTTTTACCTCTGAAACGTAGCGGGCCGGACACCCAACTCTGATGAGTATATTTAGTATTCTATTCCTCGTATCCGTATGATCAGTATGATTTGAGATGTCATTTGCTATAAGAAACTGAGGAACTGCTGCAACTAAAGAGTGTTGATATATACTGAATGCGATAGCAGATGTTGCATACATTGTGAATGATGGGAACTATGGACTAGTTTTAAAAAAATCTGGCTTGTATTTTGTTGAATAAGATGAATATTTTCTAATACAAGATCAGTTTAACAAAAGAAAAACTGTGTTGGAATTGTTTTCAAGGCAATCAAATTCATATGAGAGTGTAAATCATGGAGGCAAAATAAGGGAAATTGCTTATTAATTGCAAAAAATTAAAGATATAGAAGTGCTCATAACAATTATCAGTTCACTGGAACTTCACAGTTTCCACTGGAATCCTTTTCCACTTCTCTATGACAACATCACAGAGCTGGTGGATGTTAGAGACCTTGCACTGATCCCCTAAATATGGTTTAGGTCTGGAGACATGCTTGGCCAGTCCAGCACCTTTACAATCATCTTCTTTACAAAGCAGTAGTTGCCTTTGAGGTATGTTTGGGGTCGTTATCATGTTGGAATACTGTCCTGTGGCCCAGTTTCCAAAGTAAGGGGATCATGCTCTGCCTCATTATGTCACAAAACATGCTGGCATTCACGTTTCTCTCAATGAACTGTAGCTCCCCACAGCTGGCAACGGTAATGCAGCCCCAAACCATGACACTCCCACCACATGCTTGACTGTAGGCAAGAAACACTTCTCTTTGTACTTCTTACTTGGTTGCTGCCACACATGCTTGACACCATCTGAACCAAATAAGTTTATCTTGGTCTTATTAGTCACATGACATAGTTCCAATAATCCCTGCCATTTGTCTGCTTTTCTTCAATAAACTGTTTGTAGGCTTTCTTTTGCATCATCCTTAGAATAGGCTCCCTTCTAGGACGACAGCCATGCAGACCAATTTAATGCAGTGTGTGATGTATGGTCTGAGCATTGACAGGCTGACTCACCACCCCTTTAATCTCTGCATCAATGATAGCAGCATTCATATGTCTGTTTTAAAAAGACAGTCTCTAGATATGACGCTGACTACGTGCATTCAACTTCTTTGGTCGACTGTGGCATGGTCTGTTCTAAATGGAACCTGTCTTGTTAAACTGCTGTATTGTCTTGGCCACCATACTGAAGCTCAGTTTCAGGGTGTTGGCTATCTTCTTATAGCTTAGACCATCTTTATGTAGAGCAGTAATTCTTTTTTTCAGATCCTCAGAGAGCTCTTTGCCAACAAACGCCAAATTTAACACACCTGCTCCCCATTCATATCTGAGACCTTGTTACACTAATGAGTCACATTACATTGTGAGGGAAATGGCAAATTGGGCACAATTTGTCCATTTTCATTTAGGGGTGTATTCACTTTTGTTGCCAGCGGTTTAGACATTAATGGCTGTGTTTTGAGTTATTTTGAGTTCACACCAAATTTAGACTGTTATACAAGCTGTACACTAGCTACATTACATTGTATGAAAGTGTCCTATCTTCAGTGTTATCCCATGAAAATATATAATACAATATTTATAAAAATGTGAGACGTATACTCACTTTTGTGAGATACCGTAGTTCCTTCAGTCTTTGCAGGTGATATGTATTCATTTATTTTTACTTACTTTACTTACATGTTCCTCTTTCTTTGTCTGACATTAATAGTAGTCAGAATTAATTTAAGTGATTAAGTAGAAGGTTTTTTTTTCCTTTGTTCTCATTAATGTTCAGTAATATTCATCCAGTCACCTCACATCGATCAATCACAGCTGTCTGTTCTTAGTACTGAGTGTCTACTGCCATTCTTCCTTTAGTTTAATTTTGAAGATGGCTTTTGTAGATAGCTCCCTTGAGACTTTCAATGACTAATCCTACTTTGCTGTAATTAAAGGAGAAAACAAAAGCAGCAAATCATACATGGGATTTTTGAAGCAAAAAATTGCCATTGAATTCAAGGAGACATTTATGCCAAGCCATTCTTAAACAATTTCCAAATAAATGTTATTGAGATTTAAGAAACTACAACTATCTCCGAATCTTAAAAATGTAATTTTCCGTAAAATATGATATGTGCTTCATCAGTTTGAACTTTGAAAGAAAATTATGCATACTCTGCTATATTACCTGATCTGTTAACTTTGACTGTCCTGCACAGTCAGTGGTACCTTGCACATCTATATTATGTGCATGAATACATTATTTATTATATTTAATCCCAGAATTTTAATAGTAGGATTATCACACATTTTATGTTGGGTTGTTGACAAATGTGTAAAAGTCCAAAGGGTCTTTAAGCCACTTGTAACAATTTCCGGCCGCAAAGCCAGAAACGTCCTGGTACAGGGGATCCACAGGGCCCACCGCGGGCAGAGATGGTAATACCCGCAATGGGTAGCCAAAGTGCAGGGCTGGATGGCTGGACACTGCAGGCTGATAAACAGATGCTGCAATAGTAAACAGATGACAGCGTCCCAGACAGGTGACAGAATGTATTCAGCAGCAGGAGACAGCAGGGAGAAACTGGAGGACAACACGTCAGGACACAGCAGTGAGAACAGGTGCGCTGGACAGTGCAGGGTTAAGCACACATTCAGCAGAAGCACTGGAAACCCGAGGGTTAACCTAGCAGGAGCTTCAGCAGCAGAGGTCTAACTCTAAGGTTGAACACCAACGAACTGACACTGAGTCCAGGGAGGAAGTTCCTTATAAAGAATGGGTCACAGGTCACAGGCAGGAAGCAGGAGCACTGTGTGTGTGTAAATGTCTGCAGGCTGGCGCGCATGCGCCTGTGGGGTGCGCACACATGCTGGGGAAGCCACAGAGGACGGACACACGTGGAAACAGGACCAGGTGAGTAGCGCTGAGCAGCAGGAGCAAGTACAGAGCATACTGACACAGCCGCTGTAAGCCCCACAGAAGGAGCCACAGCGGACCCAGACACAGGGGCATGGACACGACCGCGGTCCAAGGCACGGGCCGCGGCGCGATCCGTGACACCACTGTACATTTTCACAAGGTGATCCTCACTGGTCATTAACATCATTGTTGTCTTGTAACTGTTCTTATTTTTATTTGTACATGTTGCACTTTTCAAATAAAGGTCACCGATAAATTATAGTTTTTTGTTCGCTGTTCATGAACACTAAACATTCATTGTTGCGTTTAAGAATGATTATTGGTCAGACTATGGAAGGTTTATCAAATTGTAAAAAAAGATGTTATTTTACAAAATAGTTCCGCTCCTAATTGATGGACAAGTACAAACTACTATGGTTTCCAGCAAACTACAAAGTTAAAATATGCCAAAGTTTTTTTTCCTCTTTTGGGAATCCTCTGTCATCATAAATTTTCATTTAAAGCAATTTGGAGTAAATAGATTGGCAGCAATACTACATTGTACACATAACTTTATCCATATACACTCAAGGGTCAAATTTCAATCAGTTACATTTGATATTTTCAAGAAATTTTTTATTGAAGATATTTCTTTCTGACAAATTTTTCTGGATGGAATCACTTTTATTAGCTTACATGTTATAATTTTGTGGAAAAGCTCAGTGTAATAAGAGTAATTACCAATAAAGTGTCTAGTTGCAGCAGGTGAGCACAGTCACTTGTTGTATTACAATTTTTGTGGATCTATTTTTAAATACAAGTAAATTTTGTGTGCATACAACTATCCTTGCAAAAAGGATATAAAAACTTATACAAACTAATCTCATAAAATAAAAAAGGTCCCTAAGTCTATAGGCCATAGCAAATAATCAAATTCTTCAAAATATATTACTGTATATCATGGTACAACACAGAAATATTTGAGTGTAAAAGAATCTTAGTAGTAATCACATTTTTATTTTATACAGTTACAGTATTTGGAGGGGCATTGTGTATTAACAGAACCTGTGAGATGGTGAACGTCACCTCTAAGGACTCAGAGTAGTCGCTGTTTGTGACGGGCAGCTTGATATGGGGATTAATTCATCCTTTGTCTACACAGTTATGCTGACAGATGTGTTAAAGTGGTTGTGTGCCTCCTTACAGCGAACCTGTCACATAGTTTATGCCCCCCTTGCTGAGAGCAGCACAAGCTAGTGTCAGACATGCTGTTTCTAGCGCTATGTCCCTTATTCTGTAAGATGCAACAGTTTCAGGGCACTTAATACTCAAATCTGGCAGTTTTCAGGCAGAAATGAGTCCAGTTTATTCATGAGCAGGTGTTAGCCCCATCCACCCAATGCTTGCCCCGCCCACCCAAAGGCAAGCCCCACCCACCTGGCAGTTATTCCCATATTTCTACCTATTCAAAGTGATAGGTTAATCAGTTGTGAGGTGGGTGGGCTAGCCTCAGGTAGGCAGGTCATGAATGAAGCAGACTCTTTTCATGACTCCTTTCGGTCTGGACTGCAGATTTGAGCATTAAATGCTCTAAAACTACAGCACTTTACAGAATAAGGGACACAGCACTGGAAACAGCATGTCTGACGCTATCTTGTGCTGTCCTCAGCAAGGAGGGCATAACCTATGTGACAGGTTCTCTTTAAAAAGTAATTTAAATAGTTCCTGGGCCCCTTCCCCAGTTCCAGTCTCTCTGATCCTCTGTTGACACGCCATCACTTCTGAACAGGGATGTCACCACTTCAGCCACTGATTGGCTGCAGCGGTCATGTACCCTTAACTTACAATGGTGTTTGGAACTGTTCACTCCAGAGCCGGGAGCTATTTAAATTAATTTTAAATGAGATGCACAACCACTTTAATGTTTTCTTGTCTATCGTCGTATAGCAAGTTATGTTGCCATCTACAGTATCTCATTTACACAGCCTTAGCAATGGAAGCAAAAATTTCATGGCAGAGAAGGCTGTGAGAAAAAAAATGAAGAATTCAGTCTGATATTTTCCTATTTTCAATAAATAAGGTATTGGCAAGTTAATATGTCATTATTTTTTTTACATTTAATGGAAAATAAGGGATGACAGGTAACTAGACTGTGTGTGCTTGTTGTCTGTAAATATTGTGACATAGTGATTTGAGATGTATAAATTGCATAAAATTGCAGTGACTAATCTCCACCATCATGCCAGATTTCTTAAATATGAGTGTATGCTTATTTCAGTTAAAATTTTTCAGTTAAATAACAAATCGCTTATAAGGACAACTTAGCAATCCCTAGGATATACATTGTTTAGTTAAGAGAAACTTTTTCAGCACGATGCAGGACAATTTCCTGTGAATTAGCAGTACAGGTCTGGCACTGCTCAATCTATTTCATGTTGTTAGCTTTTATCGATCTTGTCTGCGTGATTAGAACAGGCAGGAATTAGTTTGCATTGATCTGCTTTCGTGTCTTTTCATTGTTGAAGCAGCTTTATTTATCTGAAACACTGCACAGTATCCATTTTGTTAATAGAGAATGCCCTGCTGTCTTTGCATCTGTGTAGTATTGCTGTTTTGTAAGACGGTATTTTTAACTGAACGAAGCAGAAGCGACACAGAATCAACATTCTTCCTATGATAAGATGCAATCACTTTTTGTTCATTATGTTTTCTGCATTGATTCCATAATTTTATTTTGGTTAAGCAGTTTTGGTCACGTTGAAAGCTGGTAAATAGTCATAAATACTAAATGGAAAAATAGATGTTCTAAAGGTAAACATAGGCATTAAGGCTAGGTTCACACGGCTTAACTGCGGGACGTAATTACGTCCCGCAATTACGCCGTGTGGCCGGGGGCGGGGCGGGAGTGGGGGGAGTAAGTGGGGGGCCGGCACTTCGCCGGCCCATTGACTTGTATTACCAGCGGCGCGTATACGCCGCTGGTAATTCACATGTCACTTATCTCCCCGCCCGGCGGATTCACCGAGCAGGGTGAAGAGACGTAATCCATAGTTCTCTATGAGCCTGGCTGCTGCATTCAGGACAGATTGGAGAGGGGAGAGTTTGCAGAGAGGGAGACCGATAAGCAGGGAGTTGCAGTAGTCAAGACGAGAATGAACAAGCGGGCAAGGGATTGGATATAAGGGGTGAAAGACAGATCAGAATATAATATAACCCCAAGACAGCGGGCCTGTTGCCTAGGAGTTATGGTGGTGCCACTCATTGAAACAGAAATAGCAGGGTAGGGTTGGTTAGCAGATGGTGGAGAGACAAGAAGTTCGGTTTTAGTGAGGTTTAGTTTAAGATGGAGAGAGGACATTATGTCTGAGACAGCCGACAGACAGTCACTGGTGTTTTGTAGCAGGACAGGAGTGATGTCTCGGGAGGAGGTGTAGAATTGGGTGTCATCAGCATAGAGATGGTACTGGAAGCCAAATCAACTGATGGTTTGTCCGATGGGGGCTGTGTAGAGTGAAAAAAGGAGCGGACAGAATGTAAATGAGCTCTCAGCTAGTGAAATGCAAGGAGGAGGGATCCGACCAGCACTGGATATCAGTGTAAACAGAAACAGAAGATAAGGAATACTGTGATAACAAGACAGCTTTGCTAATGACATCTTATTGCAAAGTTACTTGTTTTCACTGTCCCCTTATTCTGAAGGCCATTTAATGAAATAATACAACCCCTTTAAGGATTGAGATGCAATCTTTTGCCGGATACTGTCGATTTTGTCTTTGAAATGAGTGGCTAGGTCTTCAGCACAGAGGTCAGTGACCAGGGCCTGAGCTTTAGGCCTGAGGAGGGAGTGGAAAGTGTCTAACAGGTGTTTTGGGTTGTTGTGTAATGTAGAGATAAGGGAGGTGAAATATATTTGTTTGGCGCAGTGAAGGGCAGTGTGGTAATTCCTGAGCATGAATTTATAGTGGAGAAAGTCTGCAGGTAGCTATGACTTTCTCCACAGTCACTCGGCACACCTGGAACATCACTGCAGAAAGCGAGTCTGAGGCATGTGCCACGGTTGCGGGCGTCAGACTCTGGTGGTGCAGTGTCTGAGTGGTGCCAATATGTCCAGGGTGGTTGTGAAAGTTTTGTTGTAATGTTTGACAGCCAGGTCAGGACAGGAGATGGAGGGGATTGGGGGCAGGGAGGACTGTATGGTGTCGGTAAGTTCCTGTGTGTTCATGGAGTTTCTGGATGGGTGATTGCCAGGTGTGTCCAGAGAAGGCTGAGAATTAGTGATAGTGAAGGAGATAAGGTTGTGGTCAGAGAGCGCATAAGGAGAATTAGTGAGGTTAGAAATTGATGAGTGACTGCAGAAAACCAAATCAAGAGCATGCCCATCCTTGTGGGTGGGAGAGTCTGTAAATTGCAAGAGGCCAAGGGAAGATGTTAGTGAAAGAAACTGAGAGGTGAAAGGAGACATAGGGTTGTCAATGGGGATGTTGAAATCACCCATGATGAGTGTGGTTATTTCGGCGGAGAGGAAGTGAGGGAGCCAACGAGCAAAATGATCCAGAAACTGGCGGGGTGAGCCGGGGGATTTGTACACCACTGCAACTCTGAGAGAAAATGGCTGAAAGAGTCTGGTGTGGAACTCAGAGAAGGGGAAAGTGAGGGAGGGTGCAGGAGGAATGAACTGGTAAGTGCAGTGGGGAGAAAGAAATATGCCGAATCCTCCAAACTGCCTGTTCTCAGGTCTGGGGATGTGGTTAAAGGGTAGACCACCATAGGTGAGAGCAGCACGGGAAGCAGTGTCTGATTGCTGGAGCCATGTTTCAGTGAGAGCTAGGAGACTGAGAGAGTTAGAGAGGAACAGGTCATGAACAGCAGTGAGTTTATTACAGACAGATTGGGCATTCCACAAAGCACATTTAAAAGTTGTAGGAAAAGACGTACAGCGAATAGCAAGAAGGTTAGTAGGGTTTCTATGGAAGGAGGATGTGGGATGAGCAGTAAAGGAGGGCGGGCCGGGATTTGGAGAGATGTCTCCTGCAGCTAGAAGCAGGAGAATGAAAAGTGACAGCAGATGGTTCAGTGATGTGTATGAGCGGCCTTTCTGCAGCACTATGGAAGCAGGTGGTTTGTGGTAGTTTAAAAGGGAAAACAGTGTGTGGGATGTATACATAGGTGAGGGATGAAGAGAGGCGCTGATGTGGATAGCATTTTCAGGGGGCGAGACTGGATTGTAGGAAAGGAGGCAGACGGCTACAAGGTAGATAGCAATAGTGAGCATAATAGATTAGGTGTATGTTAAAAGAGACCAGTTACTCACATAACAGGCGATCTTTCAAGCTCCCTTAAGCTCACTTCTGTCTCATTTCTGTCATATTTCTGAAACTCATGTCACTTTCAACTAGTCACTTCAAAATAGGCACAAAAAATAAGGTACATGGACATGAGCCTTGCAACTTATACTATGTTTTCAGTGGTGGGACCCTTGTTCAGTAAGATGCAGTAGTTTTAGAGTGTTTAATGCTCAAATCTGACGTAGATAGATTACCCAATTTGCTGTGATTATTGTAACATATAAACTCAACGATTTTCTTATAATTAAGATTTTTTTTGTTGTTTTAATTTAAAAAAAAATGCATTTGTTACAATTGACAAAAATGTAGCATGTATCAAGGAGACATAATTCTGTTATTTTATTGTCTGCATTATTGATAAAATCATAAATGCATTAAAGACCCTTGTTTGTTACTCCCTGACACACAAGGAAAATTCTTGATATTCAAAAGAGATGCAGGAAGGGTAGGATGAAATCAGAGTTGGTATTTTTTCCCTAGGTGGACCCAAAGATCAAAGAAGCATAACATGGCAGGCTAAAAGAAAAGGTTGGATCACACAAGAATTTTAATATTAAAACCATCAAAAGCTCCAGCCCTTATAGTGTGGTGTTGTAGTGAGGATGCTGATCACCAGGAATAAGTTCGCTCTGGGATACTGACTTTCTGGAGCAAAACACTTTATTCCATGCTTCATCCATAGCTGCATGTCTAACATCTACCTCCTTCTAAGTCTCCTTCTCCCCACTTAAAACCTCCTGGTTGCTAGGCAGACATATCAAAATGGGGGAACAGCAAAGAACACATAGAACAGTTATAACAACATCACATATCTAACCTTCCTATGAAAAAAAAAGTTTTACTGTAGAGCATAATCCATGAGGTGAGTTGGTGGCCTTCGGCTCATTCTTGTCAGATAGCGCTGAGACATCTTGTTTTCAGATAAAGTCTGTGAATTCTCTGAGGAATCTCTTGTTGGTGTTGCTGAACCAGTCATATCTCATGGGATTTCCTCATCATCAATCTCCTCTGTACTTGCTCCTGCATCATAGCCACCAAGCTTTTTAAAATGGGCCACATTTCTTGTGACTTGATCACCTTGGTGTTAAGCAGTAACCATGGTACCTGTGACTGGTATGACTTGAAAGGGTTCAGGATGATATGAGGATGATACTTTGTCACTGGGTCTCAGCCTTTTAACAAGGACTCCCACTTCCAGCTTTGCAGCAATGACTGCCCTTATCTGCATATCTCTTCAGCCTTACTTTTGCAGTGCAATCAAAACAGTGGAGTCTGGACAGAAGTACTGGAATGTTCTGACGCTTAATGCGCAAAGACCTGTTGAAAAGTGAAATTGCTGGTGGAGACTCTGTACTGTCTAAGGAATCTACAATTTTTGTTGTAAATCCTTGTGTTCCGTGGTGGCAATCCTAAGAGTTTTGTTGATTGATTTAGTGAAGCGTTCCACTTCGCCATTGGCCTGAGACTTGTAAGGAGTTATTTTTCTGTGGGTGAAGCCAAGATAAGTTGCAAAAGACTGCAAGTCTGCATTATTCAAAGGCAGTCCATTGTCGGTCTTTACTGTTTTAGGTATGTCATACTGTCATATCTTGTCCAGTTTTGGTATAACAGTTGTTGCAGAGGTGGAGGAAACAGACTCAATGACTTGAAACTTAGAAAAATCATCTATGACAACCAGTGAATAATAATGATCTGTCAAAATGCCGAAATCAGCACTAACAGCAGTCCATAAACTTTCAGGCAAGTGTGACATTTGTAATAGTGCTTGTTTGACAAAGGTAACATTTTTTAACCACACCTTGATGAGACTCATGAGAAATATTGAGCACTATTTTGCGAAGTTTCTGAGGTATTACCAAGCGATTGTCACGCAGTAGTAAATTAAAATCAGACACACAAAGGGAATGTCTTGCATAACAGAAGGCCTGCAACTGTTTGATCCTGTGATTGAAGGTGAGCCTCAGCTAGAAAAGAGCCCCAGTTCGTAGACTGACCAGTGTCAATAACCTACTGGAGTTGGGCATTAGACCACCTCTTGTTTAATTTCCTCCTTGGTCATTGCTCTTTATACAGAATGTGCAACAACAAAATTTACATGCTCCCCAGCTAAGCCACTTGCTGGGATGTCCTCCTTGGTAGATTGGGGTGAAGGGGGTCTTGAGGAACTTGTCATGGTGAATTCAATAACAGAGTTCAAAAAGGGTCTGGATACTTTTCTGTAGTGTAATGATATAATAATTTATAGTGACTAGGATTCTGGAGAAGGGTTATTGGTCCAGGGATCTATTCTGATTGCCAGATTGGAGTCGGGAAGGAATTTTTTCCCTAAAATTAGGACATTTGGCTTTTACCTCATAGGGTTTTTACCTTCCTCTGAATCAACACTGTAGCATAATAGGCTGAACTTGATGCATGTCTGTCTTTTTTCAGCCTTACAAACTATGTAAGCGGTACAAAGATGAGAAGCAAAAACAGGAGGGGGGAAACAATGTACTCATTTTAAGATCGAGAATTGACATGATACATTATTTGTTGTTCGTTGTTTTTTCAGACGTCTTCACTCCTACTACTTGTTTTGTGACTGTCTCCTTTCCTGGCTGTGGGTATGGTTGCGTGAGAGTCGAACTATTGGCCAATTTACTTTCTGCATGTCTCCCGTGCACCTAAGAGGCTTCAATGTAGCAGATGTTCAGAAGAAGGATTTTGCTTGCATCGGTAATTGCATTAAGAGAATTTTTAAGACCTTTTTTTAAAGGGTAAAATGATACATTTTAAATGAAAGATCATTAATGTAGGGCAACAGAGGCTGATTCCAGTGACAATAGTGCTTGCTTCCCAATTGTATTTTACCTCCGTTTTTGAAGAATTCTACAAGCAGTTATTTAGGAACAATTTCAGAGAGAACCTTTATCTGGAAACAAATATATTAATGGACTTGTTTGCCTCTTTCTAAATGCCCTACTTGCCTATATAACTTCTTTAAATGTGTTATTTTTATGGGGATCATAAGGGAGGTTAGTCATTTAAAGTCATTTAAAGCTACATTTAAATTCATTCTTTACACTTCAATAGTGTGGGTATTATTGTATATATATTGAAAGATATTATTGCACGTACATCTGCTTCAATATGTATTGTGATTATTAAAAAAAATCTGCATGGCGAATGCCATAAAAAAGAAAAATAAAGACCTAATGCATAAACTACTTTACTCCCCAAAAAATCTGAATATAAAGTAATCAAAAAGACAAGTATGCCTTAAACCCGCACAAATAAAACCCCCTTTTACAGATTCCTACATTAAAAAATTTTAAGTTATTGTTCACAGAAAATAGTGATGCACAGCAAATTCAAGAAGTGATATTTAGATTTTTTTTAGTAGTAATAAAAACATAAAAGAATTTGGGGCCACATGTATTAAAACTATCTAGGTCTAAAAATTAATTTGTTGACCATAGCAACCAATCAGAGTGCCCTTTTAATTGTTCCAGAGCACTATATGAAATAAAGAGATTTGTTTGTATGGGCAACAAAGTGAGTTTTAGACCTAGACAGTTTTCATACATGTGGCCCTTGGTATAGCTGGAATTGTACTGATCCTCAGAATAAGTTACCATATCATTTATACCACACTGTGAACTCAGTCAAAACAACATTGTGACCATCCTGTTGTCTACCAGGGCACTAGGGAAACTTGTAGGATATAATTACCTGTGAGTGTGTCAGGTAATTGTTTACATTACCCCATGGCGTAAATATGGAACTGCGAGCACAAAATGTAGAATAATCCATAGTAAGCTTGAGGAAATTATTAAAATCCTCAGTGACCACATTGTGGTAATGCCCACATGAGTGGTGGGAAACGCTGGAACCCTACTAGTGTTGAGAGGGCAACAGCTGGAGAGGTAAATGCAGGTTGTTTTTTTTATTTTACCATGGTCCTGGCCTGTACAGGGATTTCCAATCTAGGAAAGATCCATTAATATGAAATTATTGAAAGCATAGTTGGTGAATGGATGGACAACTCTAAAAAGAAAGTATTACATGCATGGAAATGTCAGCACATAGGCATGGGCTGTAAAGCGCAGAAAGTCTAATTTAAGGCAGAGTTTCTCTTTACTAATGGAAACAGTGTACATACACGTGAACAAAATTGTTAGTACCCTTCCATTAAAAAAAGAAAAACCCATAATGGTCACTGAAATAACTTGAAACTGTCAATAGTAATAATATATTTAACTTTACTGAAAATCAACTAATGATAATCTGAAATTAAATTTGAATTGTGCCTCAACCGAAAAATTAAAAAAAATATGAAATTGGCCTGGACAAAAATCATGGTACCCCCTAGAAACTATTGAAAATAATTTGACCATAGGGACATGTTAAACGAAGGTGTGTCCTCAATCACAGGTGTCTTCAAACTTGTAATCAGTCATTCTGCCTATTTGAAAGGTGAAAAGTATTCACTGTGCTGTTTGGTATCATGGTTTATACCACACTGAACATGGACTACAAGCAAAGGGGAGAGTTGTCTCAGGTGGTTTGGAAGAAAATTATAGACAAACATGTTAAAGGTAAGGCTATAAGACCTTCACAAAATACCATGATGTTCATAATACTACAGTTGCACATATTATTGAAAACATTTAAGGTCTGTGGGACTGTAGCTATCGTCCCTGGATATGGAAATTCATGACATATTGAAGAGATGGTTAATATGAATGGTAACCAAACAGCCCAGAACAACTTCCAAAAAGATTAGAGATGAACTCCAAGATATTTCAGTGTCAAATCACACCAACCGCCACTGTCTTTGCCAAAGTAAACTTCATGGGAGAAAACTTTGGAGAATACCACTGTTGACAGCAAATCATGAAGTAGCAAGACTGGAATTTGCGAAAATGCATATTTCCAAGCCACAAAGCTAATGAGTGAATGTCGTTTGGACAGAAAAGACAAAACTGGAACTTTTTGGCAAGTCACATCAGCTTTATGTTTACAGATGCAAAAATTAAGCCTGCAAAGAAAATACCATTGTATCTATTGTGAACCATGGGGGAGGCTCAGTTATGTTATAAGGCTGCTGTGCTGCATCTGGCATAGGATTTCTTGAATCTATGTAAAGTACAACAAAATCTCAAGACAATCAAGGCATTCTGGAGCAAAATGTGCTGTCCAGTGTCAGAAGACTTGGTCTCAGTCATAGGTCATTGGGTTCTCCAACAGTATAATGACCCAAAGCACACAGCTAAAAACATGCAGGAATGGCTAAGAACAAAGCATTGGACTATTCTGAAGAAGTTTGACATCTGTGGAAGGAGCTGAAACTTGCACTGTGGAGAAGGCACCTTTCAAACCTGAGAAAGCTGGAGCAATGTGCTCACTAGAAGTGGGCTAAAATATCTGTGGACAGATGCATAATCACTGCAAACTTTGTAGTGATTGCTTCAAAAGGTTATACAACAAAATATTAACTTGAGGGTACCATAATTTTTGTCCAAAATTCTTTAGTTACTTTTTATAATTTTCAACCCCAGTTGAAAAGCAAGGTATGATTTTCATTAGTTGATTTTTAGTAAATTTAAATTTATTACTTTTGTCTGTTTCAGGTTATTTCAGTGACCATTGCGGCTTTTTCTTTCTTTAACGAAAGAGTATCAACAAATTCATCCACATGTGTATTTTCTTTTTCTCTCATGCCATTTCCTGTTATTAGATCTTCTAAGTTACGTTTCGTCCCCCATTTTCTTTTATTCTGAAATATTCTTTCTAAGCTGTCACCTAAGTTTTGGTTTAAAAATCTTGTTTTAATCTGCTGATAAAATACACTATACATATACTATACTATACGTATAGTTTCTGTACCTGTCATCTTATTTTTCTGTCTATATGATGGTGTACCGAAAAATCTGGCAATACAGTCCAATTGTAATGATTGTTATTCCATCCACGCCAAACTGCAGCAGTGAAACCAATTGCATATGTATGACTGTACATGAAATACATTTAGCATGTCTCCTGCTGTATTTCATAAGTTTGGGAAGTGATAATGCACATTTCAGAAGTCACATCTCTTCATGCATGTTTCTTCAGTTCCTCTACTTACTGAATTGAGCCCTTTTAACTACGTTTAAAAACTTCAGCCAAAACAAACAATAATGGTTTCTCTCCTTTTTTTTTTTTTTGTTCACATCCAGTCCAAATAATATTGACAGATGAAAGGAGAAATAACTATTGGTTACAATCTGTTAGAGCTAATGGAAATTCAAATACACAGACCAAAGCTCT
This sequence comes from Phyllomedusa bahiana, assembly GCA_025379985.1. NCBI lineage: Eukaryota > Metazoa > Chordata > Amphibia > Anura > Hylidae > Phyllomedusa > Phyllomedusa bahiana. Next base: position 34,159 of record JAODAL010001317.1, on the reverse strand, counting down.
CTGTGGAATCCCTGACATTTTTCAGATGCAGGGACTGGACTCTTTTCTTTTGTCAAGAGACTTTGTCCCTTCATGTACATAGACAGCCACTAGCAATTTTAATTTTTCCTTTGTGCTGTTTGAAAACGTATCTGCATATCAGACATTTGACATTTGCGGTTAAATGTATCTAAACACCTTTCTGTGTGTGGACATAGGAGAGACAAGGTGGCTTATGATAAAGGAAAGCATAGTGATCATAATATAATGTGCAAATCTTTATACTGTGTGTATATTTTTCTTTTTTATATGCTGAATGGAGCCTGGCACATTTCCATGTCTCTTTCTGTTGTTGCTGTTTGGCAATTATCTTAAGAGGTTTTCACAGAATCCACAAAATAGGTGTTAAGTGTGTAATTGCTGGGTGCCCTGTCTCTGGGATCCCCGTAGACTACGACAATGGTGATCCCATGTCCTCTGTTCCTTTATACACCACAGCACTAGTGAAGAGTTTAAAATTGGTATTCCCATCACATTAATTAGCTTTAAACATGTAGGCAAAGGTAAATAAAGATCATAACCAAATACAGTGAAGTTCTGATTTTACTTGATTTCAGAGTTAGAGCTGTTTTTACAGTGATGGAAATAATTATTTGATCCCTTGCTGGTTGTGTAAGTTTGCCCACTGACAAAGACATGAACAGTCTTTAATTTTAAGGGTAGGTTAATTTTAACAATGAGAGATAGAATATCAAAAATAAAATCCATAAAATCATATCGTATAAATAATATACACTTATTTGCATTTTGTAGTGAGAAATAAGTATTTGATCCCTCTGGCAAACAAGACTTTTGTTCTGGCAAACAAGGTTTGCACACATGTCAGGAGGATTTTTGGTCCACTTCTCTTTGCAGATCATCTCTAAATCATTAAGTTTTTGAGGCTTTTAATTGGCAACTCAGAGCTTCAACGCTCTCCACAAGTTTTCTATGAGATTAAGGTCTGGAGACTGACTATGCCACTCCATGACCTTAATGTGGTTCTTTTTGAGCCACTTCTTTGGTTGCCTTGGCTGTATGTTTTGGGTCATTATCTTGCTGTAAGACCCAGCCATGACCCATTTTTAATGTCCTGTCAGAGGGACGGAGGTTGTCACTCAGAATTTTACAGTACGTGGTTCTATCCATTCTCCCATTGATGCGGTGAAGTAGTCCTGTGCCCTTAGCGGAGAAACACCTCCAAAACATAATGTTTCCACCTCCATGCTTGACAGTGGGCGCTGTGTTCTTTGGGTCATAGGCAGCATTTCTCTTCCTCCACACACGGCGAGTTGAGTTAATGCCAAATAGGTAAATTTTTGTCTCATCTGACCACAGCACCTTCTACCAATCACTCACAGAATCATCCAGGTGTTCATTGGCAAACTTCAGACGGACCTACACATGTGACTTCTTGAGCAGGGGGACATTGCAGGCACTGCAGGATTTTAAACCATTACGGCATAATGTGTTACCAATGGATTTCTTGGTGACTCTGGTCCCAGCTGCCTTGAGATCATTAACAAGCTCCCCCTGTGTAGTTTTAGGCTGATTTCTCACCTTCCTCATGATCAAGAATACCCCATGAGGTAAGATTTTGCATGGTGCCCCAGGTCGATGTCAATTGACAGTCATTTTGTATTTCTTCCATTTTCTTACTATTGCACCAAGAGTTGTCTTCTTCTCACCCAGCATCTTACTTATGGTTTTGTAGCCCATTCCAGCTTTGTGCGGGTCTATGATCTTGTCCCTGACATCCCTAGAAAGCTCTTTGGTCTTGTCCATGTAGAGGTTATAGTCTGACTGATTAATTGAGTCTGTTGGCAGGAGTCTTTTATAAAGGTGACTATTTAAGACAGCTGTCTTTAATGCAGGTAACAAGTTGATTAGGAGCGTCTAACTGGTCTGTAGGAGCCAGAACTCTTAATGGTTGGTGGGGATCAAATACTTTTTTCTCTCAGCAAAATGCAAATAAATTTATGTCATTTATACAATGTAAGTTTCTGAATTTTATTTGTGATATTCTATCTCTCAATGTTAAAATTAACCTACCCTTAAAATTATAGATTGTCCATGTCTTTGTCAGTGGGCAAACTTACAGAATCAGCAAAGGATCAAATAATTATTTCCTTCACTGTATCTTCTGCTCACTTATAGCAGTTTCCTAGGTTATTGACCACGTCTCTCTGCCTTAGCAGCCCTGCTCAGTATGATGTCATCACTTTCTGCTGTGTCTTATCAGCAGCACAGCAACTTTATGTTTTTTACTTTCAAACTCTTTAGCACTCTGTAGCCTTTTTACTCTGCTGTTGAAAAAAAAACTCTATCACCAATGTCCCTCTAACAGGTTCAGCTAGAAATTGCAGAACTGAAATGTCAGTCAAAACTCTAGAACTGTCCACATACTGAACAGGAAATGGGAGCCTGGAGTGTGAAGAACAGCTTTGTAAAACAGCCAGATGGGAAAACTCCTCAAAATGGCTTGACAGTTGAAAATTCACGCTGCTGCTCTATTCAAAATCTATGGGACTGAAAGCGATGGCTTAGTACAGCACTTAGGTTTTGATTAGGTGTTTCAAGTTTTAAATTTTCAAGGATTACTAATCATTCTTCATATTGTTGGAATGTTTCAAGAAAAATGTATTCACAAATGCATTCCACATGTTGCAAAAAACTTGATTGTCCAGAGAACATTAATATTCAAAGGAATGAAACATCCACATTGAGCTGTGCACACTAATGTTCCTTTTTGGTGACTGGCTTGTTAACTAAGCTAGTGTAACATCAAATTTTCATGGATTTATCTGGGACATTTTAGTTTTGCTTTCATGTAGAACCTTGCCATTCAATTTATGGTTATGATGCATGATTTCACAGATTGTCCTAAATTGCCAGTGAAACCATAAATAATTCTGAACACACAGAATCTTCCTAACCTTCTTTGTAATGGTGTCATGCCTGTTACTGGAGACTTCAGCTGCTATTAAATGTAAAAATACCATAATCAAAAAAACTACCAAGGGTATGTTCACTTGATCAAAAAATCCATTATGGAATCTGCACTAGAAATCCAAAATGATACTCATGGATTTCTGCCATAGATTTTGACTTTATAGTAGTGGCTTTAACTGCTGTTTGGATGCAGATTAGCTCCATTTCTGTGGAGAATACCTGCATCTTGGCATCCTGCATCCTTCAGGATTCCATGACAAAGAAATGTTTTTTGTTTTCTGCAACATAGAGTTCAGTTCCTAGTTCACAGTGTATATTACAACATGGATTCCAATTGAAAACCATAGATGAAGATTTCACGCAATATTTATATGGCTTCAGAATTTGTGTTTAAAAAAAAATACCCTAATAATTTTTCTTAATAATATTGCCTTAATATGCCTGGCGGGTGCATGTACAGTCGATTACCAGCAGATCCATTTCAAAACCAGAATTCTGATGTTTTGCAATAATTTTCTTTCAGCAAGAAAAGAAAGAGAGGAGTTAGTGGCAACAGGATATGTGGTTTTCATGGTTTCAGTTGAAATGCAGTGCCTTGCGAAAGTATTCGGCCCCCTTGAACTTTTCAACCTTTTGCCACATTTCAGGCTTCAAACATAAAGATATAAAATTTTTATTTTTTAGTGAAGAATCAACAACAAGTGGGACACAATTGTGCAGTGGAATGAAATTTATTGGATATTTTAAACTTTTGTAAAAAAAAACCTAAAAAGTGGGGCGTGCAAAATTATTCGGCCCCTTTACTTTCAGTGCAGCAAACTCACTCCAGAAGTTCAGTGAGGGGCTCTGAATGATCCAATGTTGTCCTGAATGACTAATGATGATGATAAATATAATCCAACTGTGTGTAATCAAGTTACCGTATAAATGCACCTGCTCTGTGATAGTCTCAGGGTTCTATTTAAAGCGCAGAGAGCATCAAGAAGACCAACGCACACACAAGGCAGGTCCGTGATACTGTTGTGGAGAAGTTTAAAACCGGATTTGGATACAAAAAGATTTCTCAAACGTTAAACATCCCAAGGAGCACTGTTCAAGCGATCATTTGGAAATGGAAGGAGTATCAGACCACTGCAAATCTACCAAGACCCGGCCGTCCCCCTTAACTTTCATCTGAAACAAGGAGAAGACTGATAAGAGATGCAGCCAAGAGGCCCATGATCATTCTGGATGAACTGCAGAGTTTCTACAGCTGAGGTGGGAGTCTGTCCATAGAACAACAATCAGTCGTACACTGCACAAATCTGGCCTTTATGGAAGAGTTCCAAGAAGAAAACCATTTCTCAAAGATATCCATAAAAAGTCTCGTTTAAAGTTTACCACAAGACACCTGGGAGACACCAATCATGGGGAAGAAGGTGCTCTGGTCAGATTTAACCAAAATCAAACTTTTTGGCCACAATGCAAAACAATATGTTTGGCGTAAAAGCAACACAGCTCATCACCCTGAACACACCATCCACACTGTCAAAGATGATGGTGGCAGCGTCATGGTTTGGGCCTGCTTTTCTTCAGCAGGGACAGTGAAGATGGTTAAATTGATGGGAAGATGGATGGAGCCAAATACAGGACCATTCTGGAAGAAAACCTGTTGGAGTCTGCAATAGACCTAAGACTGGGACGGAGATTTATCTTCCAACAATACAATGATCCCAAATATAAAGCAAAATCTACAATGGAATGTTTCACAAATAAACGTATCCAGGTGTTAGAATGGCCAAGTCAAAGTCCAGACCTGAATCCAATCGAGAATCTGTGGAAAGAGCTGAAAACTGCTGTTCACAAATGCTCTCCATGCAACCTCATGTGAGCTCCAGCTGTTTTCCAAGGAAGAATGGGCAAGAATTTCAGTCTTTCAATGTGCAAAATTGATAGAGACATACCCCAAGCGACTTGCAGCTGTAATCGCAGTTAAAGGTGGTGCTACACATTATTATCTTAAGGGGGGCCGAATAATTTTGCACGCCCCACTTTTCAGTTTTTTATTTTTTACAAAAGTTTAAAATATCCAATAAATTTTGTTCCACTTCTCAATTGTGTCCCACTTGTTGATTCTTCACAAAAAAAATAAAATTTTATATCTTTATGTTTGAAGCCTGAAATGTGGCAAAAGGTTGAAAAGTTAAAGGGGGCCGAATACTTTCTCAAGGCACTGTACATCTCAGTTAGTAGAAACACAATCGATTTAGTGGGCATACTAGTACTGTATTGTGATTTTGCAGGATCCCAAAATGAGCCTCCATCATGCAATGCCAATGCAGTGAGCTGCCCATCTGCCTGTGCCTGCAGCAACAACGTGGTGGACTGTCGAGGGAAAGGACTAACAGAAATCCCAGCCAATCTACCAGAAGGCATTATTGAGATGTAAGTAATCATTTTATTCTAATGTCATTAACTCTGGCATAGTTCATTCATTCATGAGCCAATTGCACCTCTGTAATTACAGTTTTACAAATTTAAAACACTGCGTTGCTTAGTGTACAACATACAACTTATTTTAATTGTTATATGTTTAACCATGTGTTGAACATACATAATGTTTTGAACAATCACTAATCTACTGAAGATTTAAGAAATATACACAGTAGATTCTGTAAAATAAGACCAGCAAAACAAAGGCCATTTTATTTTTGTTAAATAAGGTACAAATCACTGTAACACTCAAGTCTATGTCTTAATAACTTCATTGAAAGGATAAGACTTTGGGTTTACATATTGTAACCTTTCCAGTATTTCACAGCCAAAAATGCAGAAAGGACATTTTATGTCAGCTCTCAAACAGAGCACAAAGGCATTGGTAATAGAGCGTGGCCATCTCATTTGTAGACTCTATTCGTGTGACAGCCAAGAATTATCAGTACTGATGCTTCACTTTTTTCTTTGCTTGGGATTTATCTGCGTTATGGAGTAGACTGACAAACCAGCATGTATTAGATGTTGTTAGAAGCAAGAGAATTGCTGCAAAACTGTTCCACTAGTGCACAGGGTAACAGATGCTAACCTATTCCCACTAATAAAAGATAGCTGAGGATAAAATAAATACAACAGTGGTCCCAGCTCTGTGTGAATTAATCTTGAGGAAAAATGTTTCATATCTGGAAAGACTTTGGATAGCAAAATGCTATACTTATTCAGAATGAAGGTGTGGTGTCACTGACTAGATGCTTGTTGTATCTAATGACTAAGAAGAAAGTAACCCATTAAGATTTAGTTCTGTAGGCGTTTAATAAAGTGAGTGTTATCCATTGTATGGGTTATCCAAGATTACTTTATTATTTCCGTAAGTGGACACATTATGGTGCATAAAACAAGTAATATTTCTTATGTTAACCCAAATGAGTGCATCTGTTGACTGCAGCTTCCTGTAGGTGTTAAAAGTTCAGCTGTTACTGTATTCCCACTTTATAAAGTTTATCATTGTTACCAGCATTGCATCAGTAGGTCTTTACTTTTTGCATCCTGTATTTCTGTGTATATATACCATAAGTTAAAAATAAGGCTTGGTATTTGGTATTTATTATGTTACGCACTCATATTTACTTTTTGTTTTGATTTGCAACTTTATGGTATGGAAATGCTTAAGGCTCCATTCACATGGCATACAAATATGCAGATTCCACACTAAAATCCACGTCAATTCCACCTGAAACAGCCTCAAAGTATATTGAATAGGATGTATAGTCTTTTGTGTATAGTCTGTGATGTATAGTCTATTTTGATTACTTTTGCTGATGGAGATTTTGCAGTCCGTAGCATGGACCTTTACCACTTTTCTGCAGGTATTCCATGCTGAATAAGAGACATCTCACTTACTTAGTTTGGTTTCTGCATGGAAACTGCATTGGCAAACAAGACACCCCTTAAATCCAAGTCCAGAAATGCAGCAACATCTGATTCATGAAAGATACATTTTGTGGAAGGAATCTACATGGATTTATGCAATGAATACATGGTGGATTATTCTATATCGAAAAATCACTTTGTGAACAAAGCCTTTGTCTCAGAATAAAATATTTATATTTAGAATTGAAACCTCTGAGTTTATTTTAAAATAGTTTTACAAATTACTGGAAGTATGATGTACCATTGAGCCTTTACCCAAAAATATTACAAGTATTTCTTTTATTAACCACAGGGTAAAAGAAAAATCTTTCTTATACATAAAAGTTAAGGACTAGGCATTTGCAATGACTCAATAATTCTCTGCTAGTAATATCTGCCATGGGATGTGCTTACATTGATAGACCAAACATTTGGACTCATGGTTTATAATGTTCCTTGGAGCTGCAGGATAGATATTCATGGCCGTGCTTTAGGCTATACCCTTTAATTTGTCTTGCTCACGGCCCACCACATTTAATCCCGTAATGTTTAGACTGTCATAATGCCTTAATGTTTAGACTCCCTACAACAAATAGCCATGTCAACAGATAACTCTGAAAATAGAAATGAGAAAGTATTTTTATTTAGACATTTCCCTTGTTTTCTCCTCTCAGTCATGTTATTGTTCATTAGGATAAGGCAGCATAAAAAATGTATGTTCTAAATACACTGAATTAAAACTCAGGTCATTTATTAGGTACATAGAAACTGGAAGAAATGTCCCTTCACTGTAGTGAGCAGTTATTCATTGGGGAACATTTCTTTCAACCGCATTAGTAGTGAAGATAGTCTGTAAACCAAAAAATTTCTGTCTTTACCCAATGATGACAACATCATGCCATTTACAGTTTTAACTTTTACATAAGAAGTTTTCGTGTTAGGACTCTCCAGGCATTGATATGTGAAAAATAAGTGCTATGAACCAAAAAGACCAATTGTTGCCAAACATTGATCATGGTATAATGAAAATAGTATGTATGTAATATATATAAATATGTAATATCTCTAAGGCCATTTTATGTACAAGTTTTTTTCAAATTTAAAAACAATGTTTATTGAAAAATTGAGCACAACAGCGTGTAAGGACAAAAAACAAACATCAGTCATTCACAATGCATAACTATGTACAAGTTTTTTGTCACTTATATTTTAGGTACTTTTATTTTTTTTACATGTTTTCAAGTCCTTTAGTACATCTGACTGTAAAGTGTACCTTGAGTATGAAAGTAGACATGCCTATATATTACAGTATTGCATTATCTGCAATTATTAACAGAGAGTGTGGCAGTCAGTAGGAAATCAGTGACGGCAGATAGAGCCCATCAGCAAACTTTGGACTACCATTGAAGTAGTTCACTTGGGCTGTAGATCATGTCTGCATGTTCTAATTCAATAGCCTGTGTTTTTTAAACCTCAGGTACAATCTAAACTAAAAATCTAATCTAATTTATATATTTTTATTATTTTTTTCTTTTAAAGAAATAGATTTCCTGATTGCATAGATACATAGCATAGATGGCACATATGTGGGAGGAGTTTATTGGTACAGTCTGGTTTTCTGGAACTGGCAATGATTTAAAATAATAGTGGTGTATGAAATGCATAGCTACTCACATCATTTGAAATGCAGCCAAAGTTGGCCCTGTTATTCTGAAATCAGAGGTTGTCCAATTCTGATCTATACACCTGTATCAATGACGAGATGATTTTCATTTGGATTCCCATTTAAGTATATAGTTTAAAGTAAAATGATGTTGGCCATAAACTAATCTACATTTAACAGACACAGCATAACTAAATATTTATTCACATGCTAGTAACGTAATAGTTACACAGATAGTTTGGTTGAAATAAAAAACTATATTCCCAAGAAGTTCGCATAACATTTGAAACTATTGCTAAAAATATAAACATTTTGACTTCTATGTTATTTATCTGTTTGCTGTCTGCTAAGGCGAAAGGATTTATTTTCTAACTTGAACTAGATAAACAGCTACAATTTGGTTGGTTGCTAAGCACAACAATTCAATTTTCTTTCTGCATGAGTTTTTAGTAATAATCTCTTCTGATTGCCATTCACACAAATTGGCTTGAAGTGGCATGTACTGTATTCTGTCTTCAGTCAGTCGACATGTTCATTTATAATTCTGCTGCTACTGGTGACTGGTTTAACAAGCTTGTTGTAAGCCAGAAACATGATTCTTGAGAAGATTATGATCTATTCATGTCTTATGTTTATGTTTCTCATTCGAAACACACTACTTCAGCTTCCATGGGGCACATGGTGTCTGTGGACACAAGTATTTATCTAACCCCAGGTTCATAAAATTCACACATGCATTTAATAAAATAGATTTAATGACTAAAAAGCTTTACTTCTAAAATGTTTATTATTCATCATTTCCAAAAGTATACACTTCAACCGTACTCAGCCCTCAAATAGGTGAAATACACTCTTTACACTAGCTACATTACCTCATTTGTAAACAATCAGAGAAAACAAATTTTAATATTATTGCAAATATTGATAGTTTGTTGTAAATTTAACACTACTATCTTCTTTTAAATATAGTTAAGTTGTGCAGAAAACAAATTTCTGGAACCAGTTTAACCCCCTATCACCGCAGCCAGTTTTGACCTCTATGACGAGCCCCATTTTTGAAATATGATGTTGGCATCATTTTTTTAAATGTATTTTCATTTTTTACAACATTAGAGGGCTATTTTGTAGTAATTTTTCACATTTTCAAGAAAAATTGCAACATAGATTTTTTGTTAGGGACCATTTCAGTTCTAATGTGGCTCTGAGGGACCTGTATGTTAGACACTTCCATAAATAACTCCATCAAAGAAATTGTACCCCTTACAGTATTCATAACAGGATTTAGGAACTTTATTAGCCCTCTAGGTGTTTCACAGAAATTAGAGCAAAGTGGAGGTGAAATGTCAAAATTTTACTTTTTTGTAGATTTTTATCCATTAGTCACTGGAACACAGTAGATGTTGCCAGGAAATATTATATTTTATCGCTTTTACACAATAGAAATGCGTTTGTTTTTACATTGTCATTTTCTAATAGCCATAACTTTTTTAATTTTTCCATATACAGAGCTATATAATGACTTGTTTTTTTTGCAGGGTGAGTTGACATTTTTACTGTTACAATTTTGGGATTCATATGATCATGCTTTGATAGCTTTTTATCAAGGTTTTTGGAAGGTGGGATGAACAAAATATAGCAATCCTGGTAGTTTTTTTAATCCTTATTTTTTCAACAGTCACTGTGCTGTATAAATGAAATCTTAACTCCATTAAGTCAGTGGCTATGATTTCAGCGATACCCAATTTATAAATTTTTTATGTTTTACTATTTTTACACAACAGAATTATTTAATTAAAAAAATTTAAAAAACATTTTTGCATCGCCTTAGTATGCTGTGTACAGAGCTGTGAAGTGGCTCTTTGTGGGATGAGTTGATGCAAATAATATTATTATAATTTTTTTATGTTATAGCACTTTACAAAAAAAAGTATTTTTATTGTGTAAAACAATATGCATCACTGTCTGATAGCCCTAACTTTATTTTTCTGTATACTTCTTTATTCATTTTTTGAACTCTTGTGGGGCGTTTTGTAAAGAAAAAAGGGCAGTGTACGTGTTTTTATTTTTTGCTTTTTTTCTTTACATTTTTACATTTCTTTTTACTTGTCTCTATTAAGGACTTGAATTAGTTATCTGTAGATCCCTATTACAATACATAGCACTACATAGCTGTAACTCTCACTATACCTGTGCCCTCAAGGACACTCAAACTCCCTCCTTCTTAGCTGCCGCACTCACGATTGGCTGCGGCATCTAAAGGGTTAATTGGCCACTGCTGAAGTGAGCTCTGGTCGTGGCTGACAGAGCGTGGGGCCAGCTGTTTTATGAAGCTGGTTCTTTGGTCCAATTGTGCAGGCATTGTGAGCCCACATGATCTTCTAGACAGGCTCATATGTCCATTTGCGGAAATACCTTCCCGCACAAGGGAATATGTCATCAGAAAATGACCCATTATTAACGTATGTTTTCATTTTAAACAGATTTTTTAAGAATTTTTCTTTGTGTGTTTTTTTCCCATATCATTGTCAAAATTTTTAACAATTCTGAGATCATGCAGTTTTTACGTTGGCCACTAAGCCTAATAGTCTGAACCTTCCTGATCAGTAAAGAAAACATACAGCAGTCTCTATATTTTTAGCACAGGCAAAACATGACACTAATGTGTATAAATAACACAGGATCCACCATTCACAAAAAGTGACAGGAGCAACTCCCGCTCCCTGCAGTGACTACTTCCCAGATCACAGATCATGACTAGAAAACTCTTCGATAGAAGTCAATGGGTCTGCTGCTGTTCACAGACTCCTATGTCCATTTAGCTTAAGTAAAGCATCTCTCTAAATGTTGTTAAAAGCAGCTGAAGCAAGAAGTCTTCCCAATAATCATATGCAGACAACAGAAATAAAAAATCTGCAATCAGAAATTAAAAACAGCCAAGAAGAAAATAATTTGTATCAGTATCTTGTTAAAAATTAGTTGTTGGTCTCCAGCTCTGTATATAAAAATACTTAATTTATTTCCAAATCATTAAAAGCCAAATTCACATGTGCAAAAGTGATCAGTCATAATTGACACGTTTCAGGGCTACAATGTCCTTAGTCATAGTATAACAAACAGTGTTTAAAACCAAATATATATAAAACCCCTGACCAATCAAAATATCTATACATAGTCACATGATCATAGACGGAAAAAACACACAAAAAAACATGCAAACAAAAGAAAAGACCACATAAGATATATTGTATGCAATATAATATGGGCATATATACTCAATAATAATACAAAAGATCATTTCTAAAGTTAAGGCCAAAAGGTGCTCGAGTATTGAGTTTAAAAATTCATTGCGCATCACGACGTAACAAGCTTTGTGTTAAGCCCCCTCCTTTCAGACCTACTTTAACTCGCTCAATCCCAAAGAATAGAAAGGAACTGACATCCCCATTGTGCACTACAGAAAAAATTTTCAGATGCTCCCGATCCACCACCTTGGTGGGGATTAATTATTTGTAACAAATGTTCATAAATGCGTCTTTTCACATTTCTTTTTGAAGAGCCAACATAGAACAAATCACATGATACACATTGTATGATATAAACTACAGCACTGGTGTCACAGTTCATAAAATCATTAATGTCATAAATAAAAGCAAATTGAGGATTTGTTACATCCAACAGAGGGCGCTTTGGGCTTCTCAGCCCCTTTCCCATAATGCCTTGTGATATGCAGATGCTTAGAAGAGGGCGAAAAGGCATAACTCTACACGCCATTCGTTCGGAGCAATGGATTAATACTCAAGCACCTTTTGGCCTTAACTTTAGAAATGATCTTTTGTATTATTATTGAGTATATATGCCCATATTATATTGTATACAATATATCTTATGGTCTTTTCTTTTGTTTTTATGTGTTTTCTCCATCTATGATCATGTGACTATGTATAGATATTTTGATTGATCAGTGGTTTTATATATATCTGGTTTTAAACACTGTTTGTTATACTATGACTAAGGGCATTGTACGCCTGAAACACATCAGTTATGACCGATCACTTTTGCACATGTGAATTTGGCTTTTAATGATTTGGAAATAAATTGAATATTTTTACATACAGAGCTGGAGACCAACAACTAATTTTTTGCTAGACGTTATCCCTTTCAGCCCGACAATCCTCTAGGCGTCTCCGCGCTCTCAGTATGAGTTGCACCCAGCACCTTCTATTGCAGAGTCGTGATTGTCTTCAGGAGTGGTGAGCGAAAAAAAACTTTTGTTTTTGTTAAAAATTAGTTTTAAAAAATGTTGGTATTTCTATTAATAGTATTACAAGCTATACAAAATACAATGGGCATGGCAGTCCAATGTTGATAGCCAGGCTTTTTATTTTAATATGCATGCTAAATGAAATGGAAACTCCATTTCTCGCAACTATATCTGAAACAAACTAATTAGTATCATAAGTAAACCTGAAGAATGGAGGATTTCTGACATATTGCTGCATATTACTGATCAGAGGACATGTTAGGAACATATGAATAGTTGACAATGCTGGATATGTTGGTGACAAAAATTGTCTCAGTATATAAAATCTTCCCATTATAGCTGCCAGTATTTCATGAGTAATGCACAGTGAACGCAAAAGAGGATCTTTAGTCACATAGCAGCAATATATTGTGTAGCACACTGCAAAGCCAGACATTATAGAGTAGCAAACTAAATAATTGAAACGAGGTGTGAGGACCCTGCTTACAAGAGCTTACAATCTATGAGGAAATAGTAATGACAGGATAAAAAGTGATTGTTTTGTACAATGGTCCAAACATCTTTTATATTTAAAAGGGTACTACACATATGGATGCATATGGCCGTCACCTATTCAACATCTCTGTATGCACAGATATGAAGTGCATTACAGAGCTAGATATATCTGATTAGGGAAGTACATTCCATAAAACTGATACACTAAAGAAAAATTCTGGAGGCGGGAGTTGGAGTTCTTGATTATGGAAGATTTTAGATTGTTGGAAGAACTTCGAGCCCAGGTAGAGTGGTAGACTGAAACAGTGGAACAGATATATAGGGAGGTACAGCACTGTGGGCAGGGCCATCTTAACAGAATTTTGGGCTCCTGGGCATAGCCGTGAAATACATGACACCACATGAGGTAGTGCCTCTAATTCTTTTATCCCCAGCACATCTATATCATCACACTGCCTATGTTATTACACCTTGCTGACATCTTGTAGGTAGCCTGCAGCCTACAAGATTAATTTGCAGGGCAGAAAGCTATTGGCTTCCTGCTCCACCATAATTTTTAACTGTTTACATGTCAAATAAGCAGCTTTGATCCTGGGTGCCCTGGATAATACATCCACCTACTAGGGCCCCATGCTTTTGGGTCCCCGGGCAACTGCCTTGTGTGGATAAGATGGCCCTGACTGTGGGTAAGAATGGTAAGTTTTTGTATCCTAAAGTTAATGACTGGTACGGGACGAAGGCATTAGTGTGACAGTTTGACTAAAAGATGCTGTATTCAGGATGGATTAGAGAAGACTGATTCGTAATGAGTTACAGTAATTAAGGTGAGAATAAATTAGAGCAACTGTAAGTTTTGGCCACTTTCACAGTAAGAGACTGAATCTGGAATTGTTTTAGAGCAAGGAAAGCTGATACCCTACAGCATTTCAGTGGGACTTAAGATTCACAAGCTATATGCTGTTCAGTGGACCTAGAATAAGTGTTGCACACAGCAAGCAAACACAAAATCGGTCACATGTTCCACTTGAATTTATTCACCTCACTTGTTATTTTAATATGTGCTTAATAAAGAAAATACATGTATACATGGCCATAAGGGTGAGTGCCGCTGACTTATCACTATCCAATTACAATTTGTATTTTATCAATGATATATAGTTAGAATGTTAGACAATCTAAAACCTATTCCAAGCTAAATGATGGTGGTTATTAACTACATCAGCCCAATCTTTTATCTATAGTCTTTTATCGATTGATTGTTATTTACTATGTGAGGTGTACTCTTGTTCATCACACAAGGGTGTCTCTGTGAATCAAAACATGCCAATTAATGATGTTGTTTAATATACAGGTACAAAATATTTAAAATTGGCATATATTATTGAAATAAAAAAAAGTATGTAACACAATAAATGTAAAAAAAATATTGTTTCTATATTTGTAGCATGTGCATATTGAGTATTTTGTTTCTGGTGTGTTATTGCTCATGTAAAGCTGCATCAAATAATTGTGGCTCTATTAAATTTCTTTGTGGAAAGCTCAAAAACAATATCTAGAGGTCTATTTCATGAAGACAAACAATATCTTCCAGTAAGAGGTTCAACAAGTTGGACAAACAAGTATCAAACGATGTTAGTGTTACCGTTTATTATATTCTCAAGCTGCATAATACGTGTATGACGCACATATGTGGTCATCTCAGACCAAGATGGTAAGCAGACGCTATAAATAATATTTGTCTGTATTTTACTTGTGCTTTTTTTCTTAGACGGCTGGAACAGAATTCTATCAAGAGTATTCCAGCTGGAGCTTTTACTCAGTACAAGAAGCTCAAGAGAATGTAAGTTTTAATATACTGTGAAAATATTGGACATGATATTGATTGATTTAATTACAGCTGAGTGTCTATAAATATGTTGGCAATGTCAGTTGTTTACTGTAGCTATGAATTCCACTGTTAGGGCTTGTTCACACGGAGTATACACTCCGTGTTACAAGCGCTTTAGGGATCCATCTTGGGGTTCCGCACTGTTGGTCCCCAAGACGGATCTAAACAATTAGCAGCGAGATTCTCGCTGCGCTGAACATGGATCCGTCTTGTGGACCGACAGAGCGGAACCCAAGACGGATTCCTAAAGCGCTTGTAACACGGAGTATAAACTCCGTGTGAACAAGCCCTTATTATCCTAAGACAAAGAATGTCACCAAATTAAAAAACAAAAATGTTCCTTGGATCAGGACAGATGCTGCCTTATTGAACTGTGCAGTATACACTTAGCATGTTACACCTCTTTTACCTCCTTTTCCTTATTCGTTTTTTTTTTTTTTTAATTTTAAATAAAATATGTATTGAAGTGTAAAAAGCTGTGTGTCTGCATCTGTGGTATACTGCTGTTCATATGAATTGGATTGTTTGTAACTGTCGTTCTGTAAGCCACTTTTCTTAAAGGCTGTGCTATCTGAAGCAACCACAACAGGACAGGCCTAGCTTGTTGTGCCTTTACCGGCTAAACAGATTGTACATCATTTGAATATGCCACTATGTGTGCTGCCTACTAATGATAAACTGAATTAACAGTTGTTAAAGGAATTTTCCAACCTACCTTTTTAACCATAGTGCAGAAAAAAAAAAAAAAAAAAACATACTCACCTCTTAACGTTCACTCCAGTGATTCACCTCCTGGTCTTCTTCTGTTGTCTTCCGGCTTTGCCAGAATGGAAGAACACTGCTGCAACCTTTCATTGGTCACTTACACTGCCTTACATCATCGCTTTGGCCCTTGACTTTCCAACAGTGACATCTGGCAATGTAATGTGACCACTACAACAAATCACAAACTGAAATTCTGTTTGGTCCAACCCACAAGACAACATAAGACCGGTGAATAAAACAGGGAAGCAGGGATTTAAGAGGCGAGCATTTTTTTTTTTTTTTTTTTCTCTCAGCCTCTTTAGGGGTTTTACCCCCTAGACTTTAATGGCATAGGATGGCTAGGATTTGTCTGATAGCTGCAGGTCCGACTCTGACTTCTTGGACCCACACCTATCTCGTGAATGGGCACCGAAAGTTATGGAGCAGAGTAGAGAGCCGGCCACGTTTATGCACGGCTTTCCATTCTGTTCTGTGGGCGTTCCGAGGAGAGCCTAACACACCACTTAGCTGTACTTGGAACTCCCATAAAACGTAATGGAGAGCCGTGTGCCAACGCATCAAACTCTCCAGTCTGCTCCGTAACTTTCGGGGGCCCGTTCCCGAGATAGGTGAAGGTCCTATCTCTGGGACCCACACCTATCAGACTTTGATGGCATATCCTAACGATATGCCATCAACGTCTGATAGGTGTTGGATTACCCTTTTGATAGGTGTACCCAAAAAGTATTTTTTTTCCAGTGTTCTGCTAAGTTATAGAAGTTGACTTGAGACCTAGTGTTTCTCCTATGGTAATGTCTTGTCTAAATATTTTTTGTTTTTCTGGAACAGAGCAGAATGCACACTGTTTGCACTCATAACAGTTAGATTGAGATAAAGGGCCACATGTATGAAAACTGCCAAGGTCTAAAACTCACTTTGTTGCCTATAGCAACCAATCAGAGCGCCCCTTTCATTTGATGTAGTGCTCTGAAAAAATGAAAGGGGCGCTCTGATTGGTTACTATGGGCAACAAAGTTAGTTTTAGACCTAGACAGTTTTTATACATGTGGCCCAAAATTTCTATTTTAAACTATTATTTTCTAATAATTGTAGCAGTTAAGAGAAAAGATCACAGACCAATAATGCTGTCATTATCTTTACATCTTTTATGTCATCTTTCTATTCATAGGGTAATATTTTTGCACATAAATGTTTCTAAGTTCTGTTCTGTATCCAGTGTTATAAAATCAACTTTTTTAAATTATTTTAGAGACCTCAGCAAGAACCAAATATCAGAGATTGCCCCGGATGCTTTTAGTGGCTTAAAATCTCTCACCTCAGTGTAAGTATTTTCAGAAAGTATGTTAAAGAGGACCCCTCATGTCCTCCAGTAAGTTGAACTGCTGCTTTCCCCAATTGCAAAGCCTTTTTCTTATGTCATGTACCTCCGATTACTGGCAAGCAACCTTGTGTGTTTTTGCAGCTCATAAGTAAATACTTGAATAAATTGACAAAGAGCAGTGAACCAATCAGTGTGGACAGTGACAGTGATTTTTTGAGACTTATACTATCTTTCAAGATAACTTTGTTGTCAGATAGCAGCCTGTGCCAGGAGATCCAAGAGCCTAGGAACATGAAGTTGCTTTCCCTGCTGGTGCCTGCTATTACATGCTGGCTGCATGCACCATGGCTAAAACCAAAACCATCTGAATCCTTCATTATGAGAGTGTGATCGGGAGACATAGAAATTACTTGAAAAGATTGTGCTGTGAGAGAGTGGATTTTTTTTTAAACTTTGATCCTAAATCATATAAAAAGAGATTGTGCATTTAAATAATCTAGCATACAGGACAACAATAATAATAATCTTTATTTCTACAGCACCAACATATTCCGCAGCACTTTACAATTTAGAGTAATGATGAGCGATTGTGTCAACTATCGTTATCGAGTCGATAGTCGATATCGTCAATTATCATGCCGATAGCTGATAGTCGATAACAGATTATCGCCGATGACCATTAAAGTCTGTAGGAGAGGAACAGCAGCTTCAAACAGGGGTGGAGAACCTGGAATTAACATCCACAACATTAAACTGGATACGTGCTACATCTTAGGCAAGACAATTAGGCAACAAGAGTCACAGAAAAAAACTGACAGACTATTCACTATCCCTGTCTTGTACCACAGCATGACCCTTAAACCTGCATGACCCACAAATTAAAAAGTGCCAGAAGGCAGTATTATTTGAACCATCATTTTAGTTGAACTGGACATTGACTGTCCCTGTCCTGGACCGCAGCATGACCCTTAAACTCGCATGACCCACAGATTAAAAAGTGCTGGAAAAAGGAGTTTTTGAACCACCATTTTAGTTGAACTGGACATTGACTATGCCTGTCCTGGACCGCAGCATGACCCCAAAAATCTACATGACCCACAGATTAAATAAACAGTGTTCTTCCTTCAGTCCCTGAGATTTACAACTGCCCAGTAGGACTAGCAATTGATAGTTTTCAACAAACTATCGTACGAATGCACAATTAGCGCCAAACTGAGACGCACTGAGTTAAATAGAAGTATTAAAAAGTTATATGGATTAATATGGCAGCCTTCACACCACTGACTACAGGCGTAATTTACTATCAAATATGTATAACACAATATGCGTATAACTGAGCTCTTTGAGCCAAACTGAGACGCACGGACTGCAATAAGAGTATTTAAATATTATATGGATTAATATGGCAGCCTTCACACCACTGACTAAAAGCGTAATTTACTTTCATTTATGTATAACACAATATTCGTACAACTGAACTCTTTGAGCCAAACTGAGAGGCACGGACTGCAATAAGAGTATTTAAATATTATATGGATTAATATGGCAGCCTTCGCACCACTGACTATAAGCGTAATTTACTAGGAAATAGGTAGAACACAGTATGCGTACAACTGAGCTCTTTGCGCCAAACTGAGACGCACTGACTTCAGTAAAACTATTTAAAAGTTATAGGGATAAGTTAAGCCGGTTTTTAGGAACACTGACACGCAGTGATTGCAATAGAACTGAAAACACAGGGACAATTTCAACTGCTAGCAGAGGTCTGCTGGCCAAAAAAGTGGTAGAAAACAATTCTTTTTTAATTGAAAATCACAGAACACACTGAGCTGCAAAATATCTCCCTTCGTTTCAAAAGCCTCTCCTGCTGCCGACCCCCCCCCTCCTCCCTGCAGCCCCGCGGTACACACACCAGTAGATATCCTTAAAACTTTCTCTAACTAAATAAGAAGTGCAATTCTCTAATCTAATTCTATTCTAAGCTGTAGGTGGATGTTTTTTTGTTTTAGAAGAGACTATCAGAGCTGTTAGAACAGCTATTGGTTTAAACGCAGAGAGACACGTCCTGCTGTGATGTGGCATAGACAGAGAATGAGTTCAAACAGGAAATGCAGCAGCACAGATAAAACGAGGTCACGTGATTTTTGCAGCCAATGAGATCCATACACCACAAAGTGGTGACGTTGTACAACCTCCTCACCTCCCCCCCGCCCCCTCTATCCTCAGAGCTGATCGGCTAGCCGCCAAAATGACAGGAAACGCTGAAAATAGCACGATAGTAATAGATTATCTGTAAGATTGTGACCTAAAATATCGCGTGATCGGAAATTTCCAATCAGCCTAAAAATCGTGCCAATTTCAAACTTTGTCAATAATATCGCTCATCCCTAATTTTGAGGGTATACGTACAGACATTACACATTAAAAGTACTTACAGATGAGACACGAGGTATGAGGACCCTGCTCGTGAGAACTTACAATCTATAAGCAAGTATGTTTTATGATGTGAGTACATTTTCTTTAATAGATACATTCGCATACAATTATAAGGAGCTTGAGAAAAAATGTCAATGTATTTTTTCAATGTATTATTGAAGCAAAACAACAAAATAAGAATAAAGATGTTAACTTGCCTCCTGAGCAGGCTTACAGCTACACAGACAACTGTCAAGTCACTAAAAATAAACTAATCTCTCTTCAATTAGCAATTGCTCATGTAGACTGCAGACCTGGAAAATAGAGCTCTACATAACCCTATTAAAGTTCTTTCGACATGAGTAACCTAGAAATTGTTTTGGGGATTTAAGACTCCCTGAAAAACCATATTGCAATAAAACTAAAACCGGGAAATTTAAAATTACCCAAAAGGTTCTCCAAAAAAGGTAAAAAAATTTTTTTTATTAAAAAACCCCCGGTCCCAAAATTTTTTTTCCCCCTTTTTCCCTTTCCCCCCTTTCCCCCCCCCCTTCCCCCCTGAAACCCCGGGGAACCAACCTTAGAATTTAAAATTTTTCTTAAAAATAAAAAAAAAAAAAAAAAAAAAGGGGGGGATTTTTTTTAAAAAAAAAAAAATGAAAAAAAAAAAAACCCAAAAAAACAAAAAAGGGGGGAAAAAAAAAAAATAAAAAAAAAAAAGAAAAAAAAAAAAAAAAAATTTTTGCGCCTAATCCAAAAACCACAAAGGGTCCGGTCCCTTCCCCCCTTCCCCCCACCCCCCCCCACCAGATGGGCCCCAAAAGCGCCTTCCAAATTTTTTTTTTTGGGCCCCAAAAAAAACCTGCCAACCCCCCCACCCTAAAAACCGGCCGTTTCAACTTTTTAAAAACGCACCCCTTTTAAACCGACATCCAAAAACCCTTTAAAATTTTCCCCTTCCCTCCCCAAAACACTCAAAGCAAAAAAAGCTTTCCCTTTTTAAACTTCCCATCCCTTGGGCCCTTTTTCATTTTTTTTCTGTTTTTTAAACAAAAAAAAAAAAAAGGGTAACTCCCCCCGGCGGTTTACCCCGAAAAAACCCCGCCAAAAAAAACCCCCCCCCCAAATTCTTGCCCCCCCCCGCCAAAAAAAGCCCACCCAAAAGCCGAAAAGAACCTTTTTGGGAAAAGCCCTGGCCCCCGTTTCCACCCCCCCCCCTTTCTTTTTGGGTTTTTGGGCTCCCTTTTGGCCTTTTTTGTTCCCCCGGCTTTTGGGGGGTTTTCCCCCGCTTCGGGTTTGGGGGGGGGGGGGGGCAGGGGGGGCACCGCTCCCTTGACTAACCCCGGGACCGAAAAAAATTCCTTATTTCTCCCCCCCCCGGGTGCGGGGAAGGGGAACCTTCCTTTAAGGGATTAAAAAAATTTTTCCCAAGGGGGCGGGCCCCCAAAAAGGGGACAAGTTTTAGGGGACATGAAAAAAACCCGGGTCTGACTTTTTTTTCCCAAAGCAACCAATCGGGGCCTTTTTTTTCCACCTTTAAAAAGAAAGGGGAACCTTATTGGTTGCTATGGGGCAACAAGAAAAGTCAGGGGGGGGTTTTTTACAGTCCCCCTTAAAACCCCAAATCTTGAAAATTTTAAGTTGTCAAAAAAACAAGGTTAAAATACATTTTTTGGGTGCATTGGGAAATTTTTAACAGTTAATTAACATCCAAAAAAATACTTTTTTAAAGTGAAGACATATTTTTTAAACCCTCCTTGGGCCCCTCTAACTGCAATAAAATTATTTTCCTTTTTTCTTAGGATGATTTTTATTTTCCCAACATGTTTACATCTGCTTGCTGTTGATTTTCCAGCAGCATATGTTGAACATTTGTTCCCAGCATCCACTACTCTTTCAGTAAAATATGTTTTACTGACATGAGTAAGTATAGTCATATGGTAACATAGTAAGTAAAGTTAAAAAGGACAACATTTCATCCAGTTCAACCTATTCGCCTGCAGTGTTTATCCCTACCCGCCCAAATTTTTTCAGAAAAAAACCCCTTGACAAAAACTAAAAATCCAAAAAAATTTGGGACATATCCTTTTTAAAATTTTAATATTACTACATAAAAAAGTCCCTGAACAGAAGCTGCATAAGTATTATTCAGCTTAGGCAAACAATGCATTCCAAGCAGAGCTTGGACAAATCCAGGGAACCCCAAAAAACCCCGTGGAAATTTAATCTCCCGCCATCTAATTATGATTTATTATGGAAAATTTGAAATAATTTTTTTAGAAATCTCTAAGCTTTTTTGATAGTTATTTTTTAATAAAATTGTATTTTTTGTTTTTTTTTTTGTGGAATAATAATGAAAAATACTTTGTCATCTACACTCATTTTCTCATTAATGTTTGATAAAACTGTATGTTCTTGCAAAAAAATTTGGGGCAAAGCCAGTTTTTCTGGGCGTCATTTTGAAAAAACAAAAAAAGAGAAAAACGTAGTGAATTTTTTAAAGGAACCAAGAAGGTGATTTATGCTGCCCTATCTGAGAGCAGGATGAGACGAAGCCACAGAAAAAACGTTGAAAAATAATTTAAAAATTTTGCTTATCCTGCTCACATACAGTGACAGTTTGATCTTAACACAGGAGCGGGGAAAGGGGGCTCCCAAAAACGTTTATGTGGGGGGGGGTAATCAGGAATTTCCGCCACTTAAGTATCCGTCGAATTTCTTGCTTTTTACTCAAAACCTGCCCCAAAACCACTGACTGTTCCCTTTAAGCAATTTCCCATCCACTGATAAAGGAAGATTAAAAGGAGCAAGCATTTTACACAGTTTGAAAAATGAAAATTTTGGATGTTTTTTGGCCTTTCACCAAAATTAAAACATACTATGGGTCTTTTTGCATGCTCTTGTGTATGAACTGGAAAACTGGAAGATGCCACGAACTCCGTTTAACACACGGATTTCCTTTTTTAAGAAAATCACTGGATTCAGAAGGAATTCGAAATGTAAAGCAAAGACTTGTACCAGTTCTTGTTGAATCCACTTTTAGCTTTGCCCTAAAAAAAACTGCAGTGATACTTTTTGTTAAAAACAACGGTCTGTGAAACCAGTCTAACACAATGAAGAGATGACTAAAGTCATTTAAAAATGACTTTTAAGTTTTTAATTTCTTTCCTATAAGTTCAATTAGGCTTTTGGTTTTTTCTTTGGTGCAGATAATTAAAAAACGAGTGCAAATGTTTTTAGAAAACCTTTCAGCTCTCGGTTGTTCCCTCTAGGAACAGATATATTTTATAAACTGATGAATTATATACCAGATTTATTTTCTCCTTCGCACTTTAAAATCATCTGTCTTTAATGTCTAGGAAGGGATCGAAGGAGAAGTTCAAAATTAGTTTTAGTGAACACAGTGTCAAGCACACTAGAGCATTTCTTTAGACTCTTCTCACTTTATGTCAAGGGGTTTGAGAAGCCTCTAACTTACTGAAAGTATTTTTATG
This sequence comes from Phyllomedusa bahiana, assembly GCA_025379985.1. Classification (NCBI taxonomy): domain Eukaryota; kingdom Metazoa; phylum Chordata; class Amphibia; order Anura; family Hylidae; genus Phyllomedusa; species Phyllomedusa bahiana. The sequence continues at coordinate 11,005 of JAODAL010001317.1, read as the reverse complement.
TGAGGTGACAATTCAAAATATGTGAATATAATATGTTGAATGCAGCAGTGCTGGCCAGTGATTATGGTTTTATGAAGTGTTCACAGTTTTCGACAGCAACAATTTTTACATGTTACTGAAAGGAACATAATTTAAGTATGTCTGCTTACAGCTTCTTTGTAGACGATGTTATGCCATTAGTATAGGAGCAATTATCTATTATTATTAGTAACGGCGAATATTAGATTTAAAAGTAGTTAAACTCTGAAAAAAATTTTGTTCAGCAACTTAATTTATTTGAAAAATAATTCACAATTGAGAATAAATTCTTGATTTTGTGGTAAAATTGACCAACATGCGCTTACACATGAATTTAGCTAAATAGTTACAGTTTTGTATTGTTTGTATTTGCTTCACAAGACCTTTGATAAACAGAAAATATATTTGCTGAGGGATGATGAGATGAATCATAAGACTTTCTAGATTCAATTCTGAAAAGTAAAGTACATTTAGATATTTTGGGCCACATGTATGAAAAAGTTTTGGTCTAAAACTCACTTTTTTGCCCATGGGATTCTATGGAGAAAAAAAGTGAATTTTAGACCAAAACCTTTTTCATACATGTGGCCTTTTGAGTCTGTGATTTTATGTCAAAACTGCAAGCAAGTAGATGGACTAAGCCTTTTTTTTTTTTTTAGACATATCTATTGTCAGTCAGATCCTTTATATAGCGGGCTTAGGGTGCTTTTACACGGTGCATTTTTGGTGCATTTTTTATGCTTTTTTTCAATGCGATTTTTGTGCAGGAAGACACAGCAATTAATCGCGGTAATTTTTGATTTTTGCTGTGATTTTTGTGCAGCAATGTACAGCATTAATTGCTTTCTCTTCCTGCACAAAAAACACATTGAAAAAACACATTTAAAAAAAGCACCAAAAACGCACCGTGTGAAAGCACCCTTAGTTAGTCACAACAGAGGTGGGAGCTTGCTGCTAATTGCAGCTGTCTCCCGCCACTAGCAGCAGGGAACAAAGAGTGAACACAGCAAAAACTGAATCCCCGCAAACGTGGTGAAAGTCCTTTTTTTCACATTTCATCCTACTTAGAATTTTTTTTCAATTTTCTAATATATTCTATTGTATGGTTAATAGCAAAAAAAACCAAGTCCTCATATGTCTATGTAGATGGAAAACACAGTACACAAGGATACATTTACTTTGAAGTTTGTATTTTTTTTACTTGAGCCATGCTTTAAAGTAGAATGGAATTTTAGGAATTTTACCATTCAGGGATACATTTATCTATGCTGGTTGCTAGCCTTGCCTTCCTTTTAATCAATTGGGGTTTTTTAGTATGAAAGGATAAAAATACAGTCTTTTTTTCCAACCAATTAACCATTTTACTGTGATCTGTAACTGTACACAATGAAAAAAAATATTTCAAGGCACCACTAGCTGAAATATTGCTTGCATTGTGAAATCTAAAACTGGAGATTGATGTATTTTATGGTTGTTGCCTTATTTGGTATATATGTAGCTAGTTTCATGTCTTTGAATTACCTGCATTTAAAATGTAAGAGTGGCATCAGATTGAGCATGAATCCTAAAATCTCATTTAACGTGACTTAGATTGAATTTGTTTATATTTCTTGTTAAATGAAAGGTCGCTTGTCACACCACGGATTTCAAGCACAATTCTTGCAAAATCAATAGAAATTCTGATACTGAACTAAGGAAAATAATAAAAGAAAAACATACGTCGCCTAACCCTTGTGCTTTATTTACAGAGTGCTATATGGAAATAAAATCACAGAAATCCCCAAAGGACTTTTTGATGGCCTTGTATCTCTTCAGCTGTTGTGAGTGATGTTATGATTATATATCATTTTATTTAGTTTTACTCCTCTATAGCAGTAGGTTTATGGAATTCATAGCTATTTAAACCTGAACTACAGGAGAAAAGGAAGCTATTGATCTTATCTAGTGGAAGGCTGAAGATTTTAATGTTGTAATCATAAATCTCCAAAACATTTTTGCCTGCTGCATGATTCTATGTTTAGAAAAAAACTTATACAAGAGCAAGGCAAGGCTAAGATTCGTCAGGTCATCTCATAGGGAATGTATCTCAAATATCTATCCGTAACAGAAAACCACATTTTACAAATATGCCACGTATGTTGTAGACACTTTTGATCCATGAAGTTTACTGACGAAGTCATGAATAATAAGCTCAGCATTTACAAAATCCTATTTTTTTTTTATTCAGTGTTTACTTCAAGTTGCTTCCATACCATGAGAAATAAAATGGTTATCTGTATGTGTTTGATCGATAAATGCTGTGGCTGTTTTAGTTATGTCTGCACAAACACTTTTATGCAACCAGTGTTCCATTTAATGACGAACTTTTCTATTTGTAAATAATTGATATTATCTCAAACTGAGATCTCGCTGGGTGATTACAAAATGTTCCCTCTGCGTATGTCATTGACAAGGTCAAAGAGTTGTAATTGACTTGTGCAATGAAATAACACTTTTAATGTCTGTATTGATATTTGATTTTATTTACAAATGTGAATCTTCTTTCCTTCCCACAATATATATGTAATATTTTCTAAGTGACCAGACGGAAATTTTCTGGACCAGCTAGATTTCTTTATTGTGGGAGTCTTACTAATAGGAAGCTATTAATTGGAATAATGCCATACTTATTATAATTGCTGGACATTACTGTTTTATAAGCTGAATTACTTAAAGAAAGTTGACAGAGGACCCCATTTTCGAAACCCCATGTATTCAAGTAGCTGTATTTCATGCACAATAAAAAGTGAGACTCATAGTCTGCACTATATAATGAGATGTAAGGATTTTTAATGCTATTAACTGTGGCCATTTTAAGCATTTAGAAAGGGCAAGCCAATAATTAATTTATTCTGTTACCCCTTGGATCATAGAATAAATTAAATCACTAAGTATAAAGCAGTAAACTACATACTGTGTCACTTTTACCATCCATCCAAACCTAGAAATGTTTTGAACTGGTTACACTGCCCTTCATCATCAAACTAAATAAGCTTTTCACTTTCTGCCAATAACCTTCATTTTATAGAATAGTTAATATGCAGAGCATTATTTGTTGGGTGATTATAGGGGGATAACTGATATTTGATAAAGATTAAATGACTAAGCCAGGTTTTATTATTGTACCAAACTTAAACCCTAAATTGCAAGCTAGTATCCCTTCTTAGGAAATTGTTTCTTAAAGAATGAACCAATAAAACACTCTCCCATTCTAAAGGATAATATTGTAGTAATAGTGATAATCAAAGACTGTAGTATACTGAGGGGGAAAGTGGTAACATATTGTAAGTGAAATTACATCTGAAAATGATATTTTGAGAATCATGCCACTTGAGACAAAACCTAATAGTTTCTCAATTTACTTTACGTTATGTATTTATATCAAGAAAATACAAGTGACTCTCACAAATATCACTATATAACATTTCAGTAGCCATGGCAGTAAATTTTGCTAAATCACTTATTCTCAATCACTATTGCTGCCTTATTGTACATCTTTCTTTAAAACAAAAGTGTTGTCTGTTTCCTGAGATGCTCAAAGCAGAGCCATAGTGTTTTATTGTTTAGTGGAAATAAACAGCGCTCATTCCTTGCTGTGTGAGGCTACACGTTTAATAAAGCATAATATATTTTCTATGAAATTTTTATGTGTATAAGTAACTTTATGAAAACGTTCTTTATCACTGGCTTAATATCACTGGTTTTAGAAAAAGTAAATACTTAAATATTATTACATAAACCACAGGACTGATTTTATCACTAGTAAAGATTTATTAAGTTCACACAGCGCAAAGTATAATTAAAATACATATAAAACATAAACATTAGAAACTTTTAAAGGTATCCTAGTAAATGTTACTTGTCATCTTTGAGGAAAAATATATTTCCTTTGTTTTCTGGTCCATCATATAGTAAAAGTAAGTTTACAGTATGATTTATTTTTTATTCTAATTTGCTTTTTTTAGGTTACTGAATGCTAACAAAATTAATTGCCTACGGGTGAACACGTTCCAGGATCTTCAAAGTCTAAATTTGCTCTCCCTGTATGACAACAAACTCCAGACAATCAGCAAGGGTCTGTTTGCACCTCTGAAATCAATTCAAACTCTGTAAGTTCTATGTATACAAATAACAAATGTACAAGTTTAGAGTATTAAATCTTAAAAAAAAAAAGTCCTGTTACTGTACATCTACTCATAAGGGCACTAAATTGACAAGTATAATAGAGTAAATACATCCTGCCTGCATTGAGCTGCTTTTCTGTATCCACCTCTAAAAATATATTAAGTTAGCATATTTTACAAACATTTAAGCACTTATTTAGATTTTTTTTTATTTGCTTAGAAATACACTAGCAGTGGAGGCAGATAACAATGAAAAAGCTTTCAATGCCATCCTTTGTATTTTACTCTATTTATAATCTGAGATTCAAGGATACACTGATGATGAATTCAGTTTTGTTGAATTGAAAACATATCACTTTTTATAGATGTTCATTATAAAGCTTCATTCACCAAAAGCTTCCAGAAATGTCCAATTTTATATTTTAGAAGATTAAGTAGCAATACATGCACTTGCAACTTTTTTGATCTCGACAGAACCTCTTGTACAAGTTTTGTGTGGTGCCAGGAGCAGCACACAATTTTGCCTTACGGGAAAATAATAATACCATCATTTCATTTTGCAGAAAAAAGGAACAAGGTCCCTCAGGGTTTTATCCAGCACAGCAGTACCCATGGCCATGCCATCATAGGAGGAACACATTTTCCTTCAAGTGAATGGGGCTGTGTTGTAGTTCACTCGACTTCAGATAACTCAGACTATTAGGCTATGTTCACACGGTGTAATTGTGGGGACATATTTTGCCCGCAATTACGCCGTGTGCTCGGGAGCGGGGTGGGGCGGGGGGGCCGGCAGCCCGCCAGCCCCATAGACATTCGTTATTCACGGCGTGTATTCGCTGTGAATAATTGACATGTCACTTCTCTCCCCGCTCGCCATATTGTGCGAGCAGGGAGAGGAGACGTAATCCATAGTTCTCTATGAGAATTGTGGATTACTGTAATGACTGGGACGTATCTTGCCCCGTATTTCGCGCAGTACGGCACGAAATGCGGGGCGAGATACGTCCCAGAATAAGTCGTGTGAATATAGCCTTATTGTGCTGGGAAAATCAATAAGTTTGAGTGACTAACTAGCACAGCAGCCTTACTAGTCTCCACATCATTTTTGGTGCACCAGTTGTAACCCCACTGATAAGTAAGTGATGGCATATCTTAATGATATGCCATCACTTACACTATTAAGAAATCCCATTAACTATTAAGATTGCCTTAGATTTTGACATAACTTCCATAATCAGGGCATATAACTAAAATGAAATCATGCATCAAGAGTAGCAGTTTTACTAGAATAACATCTAATAAACATGTCATATTCTCAGTTTAGTGTTTTCTTCCATGTATACACATAGTTCACAAAGGCTTATCCCAATGGTAAAGATCCCTAAAGCTACAAGATTTCACATTTGCTCTGTAGTTGAGTATATGTTTCTATATTCATTATTAAGATTTAAGCCAAATATTAAAGGTACACAACCATCAAAAGTTTTCTTTTCATATATTGGCAAGCAATATTCGAGTATTATATGGATTTTTTTTCAATTGAGTGGTTGGTTTTTAAAATATTTTTTTAAAGTTCCCCTATGTACATTTGTTCCCTTTTTTGACTTCTCTTCTGTGAACTCTGATAGCACAGCAGTGAGAAGATTGCTTGATGGTCCTTTATTCTGGTCAGCTATGGTGGGAGAAGTACAAATAGTATCAGCAATTATCTGATGAGTGTGAAGACCCTTTTCCACCAGTGCAAAAAAAAAGATTACCCTATTTTCCTTCATGTATTGCTTGTGGTCTAGTATAATCTTATTTATCCTGTGGAGAGAACAATAGAGTGATTGTCATTACCTACTATTTGCAATGAGTCTATGCAGGGATAGGTAGCAGCTGAAGTAAAGTTAGATTAGTCTGCCCCGCCTTACAAATGTTTTATCTCAAAGCTGGAGAAGAACAATATTTTGTATGTAATTTTTAATTGCATAGGATTTCCAAAATAAAAATAAAAATATTGCCAAAATTCTAAAAAAAAAAATTGTTCTTGGATTGGCTGCAAGCCATTTGAGAAATATTATTACTGGCAACTTTACTCTGACAATATCTTGTTGTCTACACACTAGTCAGGCTACTACTTGTCAAAATGTAATACAGACAGTGCTGTTTTTGTCTCTGTGGGACACAAACATGAAACAATGAGAGAAGATAAAACCAGTTACACTACTTTCATAGTTAATATTAGATTCTTCAAAAGGGCCTACAATTAGTCAGAGCCTGGTTTGTTATGCTATTATGCACTTATTCTGGAAAAATTCTGTGAACTCTTTAATTACAGAAAGGACACTGAACTAATTAAATAAAAATAATGACAATAATGCTGTACAAGTAATATTCTTTATGTGAGATTTTAGTGGAATTATGTCCCACTTTTACAAATACAATATGGTCTAAAAGGTTCAAATATTTTCAGTCTCAAACTCCAATTTAATTCCTTTAAATCTTTCCTGTACGTTGTCAAAATTGGAAAACCATAAAAGAAGAACACAGACCCCTCTGAATAAACTTACTATCTCTCCGGCAGACATTTAGCACAGAACCCATTTGTGTGTGACTGCCATTTGAAGTGGCTTGCCGACTACCTGCAGGATAATCCAATAGAAACCAGCGGCGCCCGATGCACAAGCCCACGTCGCCTCGCCAACAAGCGCATCAGCCAAATCAAGAGCAAGAAGTTCCGTTGTACAGGTAATTAGTTTGCAGAGCTGCCTCTTCTACTAAAATATGAGCATTTCCAGATAGGTTCATAATCAAATCAGCAAAAACAGTGTTTTCTGTAATGGATATTACTGAGCTTCTTTTTAAATTACATTTGGCAAATTCAGTTAGCTTTAGACAAAATCAATTACAAAGATAGATTTAAAAAAAAAAGAATGAGTCGAAAAAAACCTTGATTTTTTTTCTTAGTAACATTATTTTCTTAATTTTGTTAATTTAATCCTTCAAGTATTTTACAGGAATGTATTAAAGTAGCTTAGACTTTCAGTTTGATGTTTGTCCTAAGTATTACAAATACAAAGCAATTTAGCTAGCAAGTGACAGTTTCACCGTCAATTTTTCTGAATTTTTTTCAGTTGGACACCAGTATGGCTGCACTTACTGTTGTGAAATAGCATCACAACAAAACAATAACATATATATCAACTTTAGAAACTTTGTCTACTTCTAACTTTGTCATTGATTTATCAACATATCAACCAACTGTGTAGAAATTTATGCTGTTAGTCAACCGTAAAATACAAGTCTACTTTTCCTGCTCATTGACATTTAAAAATTGTTATTTTGGGAGGATGCATTTGGCGTCTAGTTAGTGTATTTGAACAACAAATATAAGCATACACAGCAATTAAGGTAGATAAGACTCTGTTCACACTATTAGGAGTGGAGACTTGATAGCAGTAGGAATCCTTTTTTGAATGGATGTTGGCTAATGCATGTGCACCCCGCTCACTCCAAATAGAAGTATAAAAGGATCTGGTATTTGTGATCGTAAGAATTGCACTTTAGAATGCAATGATGTATATGTCTGTATATACCCAATGTCAGTTGCAGCTGTGCCTCAGGCTCATGAATGCATTAGACTCATTTATTTGTGTGGCTTAATAGTTCAGCAGACCTATCACTGTAATATGCTGCCATTAACTAGTAAAGCTGGAAATTATCCGTGTCGCTTTATTAGATGAGCTGTATATGTGTGCTTTACTGCAGATGCTGGAAAACTTATTTTATTTATTATGCTCGCTTTGCTACCATTGATTGCAAATGTATTGCTATGCATCCCATGAGACCTAAGGTTGCTATGATGCAAAAAGTTGTTTCTTTAAACAGATCTGGGCACCATATTTAAACATTCAGCATTGTATATATATTCTGCCTTTCCATACCATTCACTGGAACTGTGCATATACACATGCGTATGTTTGTGGTGTGTGTATATATATACAGTTTATAATATATATGTATATATATATATATATTATATATATATATATATATATATTATATATATATATATATTATATATATATATATATATATATATATATATATACATATACATATGTATACTACAAAAGGGCAGAGGGGATTGTGGTGGACCAGAGATATGTGTCACCAAGGACCCTGGCGCTGGTAAGGTGAAAACCAGTAATTTCATGTGTCAGCGGCAGTAGGTTGCTGACACATGTTTGATTGTTAGTATACTTGCACAGCAAGTAGTCTGGGTCTGGTTTTCACAGGAGCAGTCATAGAGTTGGATGGGTGACTGTTCCCACATCCTCAGGTCCAGGCCAGGGTTTTTTTGCTGTATGTAAGCCTGGAAGTCAGGTGGGTAGGGAGATGTGATTGCTGTCTGTGCAGTGGAGGAAGAGAGCAGGTGTGCTGCAGAGTTCCCAGGAACAGACTACACGCCAGTCTTAGCTGGAGACAAGGAAGCCTGGAGGCTTATCTGGACACAGGACTGTAAGGGCCAGTTCACACGGCTTATTTCGCCCGCAATTACGGCTTGAGTAAGGGGTGGAGGCGCTGCCCGTCGGCCCCATAGACTTTCATTATCCACGCCGTGTATCCCGCCGGGATAATGAACATGTCACTTTCTCCACGCCCGGCTGATTCGCCGAGCGGGGAGGAGGGATGGAATCCATAGTTCTCTATGAGAACTGTGGATTACCGTAATGGCTGGGACGGATTCTAGCCGTATTACAGCGCAGTACGGCGCGCAATACGGCTGCAATCCGTCCCTGCAATAAGCCGTGTGAACGGCCCTTAAGTGTCCCGCACAGACTGTGTAAGACTGTTTGTTTTCCTTCGGTTTGGCTGAAGTTAAGCCACTTTTTTTGCTGTTTGTAAAAAGGTGAAATAAAGCCTGTTCCTTAAAAGATTTAAGGACTGGGCCTGTCTTTTCCCTACCACCAGCGATCCCTTAAATTGGTGGAGGGATGCAATGGGGGATTTTGGGACAAGTTTGGTCATGCAACATGCATAGAACGTACAGCGCGACAATTAAACGGCCGGATGCCCCAAATTTTTTTACTGCTAACAGGCACGGTTTTTGGGGTAAAGGACTGGTGGTGCGCTGTTTTTTTTTTTGTTTTGGACAAATAATGTCCTGGGGTTAAAGGGTGCAAACTGAGATCTCCACTAATCAGCCCCCATGGGGAACTAATTAAAACCTGGTGCAAGCAAAACCCCGTAACGCAGATTATGACAGCACAGCAGACCCCAGAAGGAGGCTATGGAAGCCGCAGCAATCCATAAAAGGCTATAGGCCTAAGCAAGCATGGCCAACCCCAGCCCCAAATCGTTAAGAGGGTCTGCAAGTGAGCAGCAACCCTGGGCGAACGCAAGCTCTATGGAAAGCCAAAGGGCTGCGGAACCAACCCGGGTCATGATTAAAAAGGGGACCCAGGGAAACTAGGGGCCCCGGGAAAAACCCCGCCTCCAGTGACTAGCGATAATAAGGCCCGAAGGGGGCGTGAGGAACTTGCAAAAATGGCTACCACCAAGTCAATGGGCAGAGGTCTTAGCCTCATTTCTAACCGGGGAACCCCAAAAGGATTATTGTGACCTTGCCCTCCAGGATGCTAACAAGTATCCAAAGTTGAAAGCAGAGATCCTGGCATGACTGGGGGTTACCTTGGCGGTACGGGCCCAGAGGGCCCAGCACTGGACATATTGTACAGACAAGCCTACCAGGTCCCAGATGTTTGAGTTATAACACCTGGTGCAGAAATGGCTGCAGCCGGATGTGTGTACCCCTGCGCAGATGGTGGAACGACTAGTCATGGATCGGTTCATACATATTCTGCCCAGACCTATCCAGACCTGGGTGGCCGAAGGGGACCCTCAGTCGGTCGATAGTCTGGTGGGCTTGGTGGAACGTTTTCACACTGCTGAGAACTCCAGAGGCCCTGCAGGGGGTCGAAAGTCTGTCTACTGGGAAAGCCAGAGAGACTCCAAGAGGCCAGGACAACAGAGCCCTCAGCAAGGTCACCCTAAAGGAAGGGTGGGACCAGAGCCCTTGAAACAGGGGGGTCCCGGGAGGTGGTTTGTTTGGGATGCCATGCCCCAGGTCATAGGGTATCCCAGTGCCCTCATACTACGGAACCCATGGACTGCTCGATGGGACGGAGTTCTTCGCTGTTTGCTCACACCGCATGTGGCACAGTCCCCTGCACATAGAAGGGTCCCCAGTTCTCCCAACTGACGGTCAATGGCACTTTGGTGTCAGGACTATTGCAATCGGGGAGTCTGGTAATGCTCCTTTCCGCCTCTATTACACATGAGTTGATCCCAGGGAGGAGAGTAGGTGTTACCTGTATTCATAGGGACACTAAGGGGTACCCAGTGGCCCAGGGAAACAGAGCGGGGAGTTAGGTCCCACCAGGTAGGGGTGGTTCCAGCCTTGATGTATGATGTTATAATCGGGCGGAATTTTCCTCTGTTCTGGCATCAGTGGGAACAGGTACTCGTCAGGAGGCCCGGAAGGATACCGGCAACCCGGCAGTGGCTGTATCAGAGGATGACCAGGAGTTTCCCCTGTCTGTGCTGCTCGGGGATAATGAGGATGAAACCCCTGATGAGGTGGTCCCCGACTTGGAGGTATCCCGGGAAAACTTTGGGTCTGTCCAACTCCAGGATGAGACCTTGAGAGAGGCCCAAAGTAGTGTTGTGGTAGTAAATGGGGTGCCCCAAGAGCCCGGGGTAGAAAAGAGGTACCCCCATTTTGCCATGAAGGGACTGCTATATCGGGTGGGCAAAAGCAGGATTTTATTGGGGTTGAC